>SNVD02001640.1:0-15186 GCA_013180625.2 Boswellia sacra
AAATTAGTATTCTAGTTCATAGTTATGAGCTTTTTAAGATGAAATCGAATGAATCAATTTCTGAAATGTTTACTAGATTTACGAATATTGTCAATGGTTTGAAATCTCTTGGTAAATCTTATTCTAATGTTGAAATGGTGAGAAAGATTCTTAGGTGTCTACCAAAATCTTGGGAGCCCAAGGTGACGGCAATTCAAGAAGCAAAGGACCTCACCAAACTACCATTAGAAGAACTTATGGGTTCTCTCATGACTCATGAAATCACCTTTAAGGAGAATGAAGAAGAAGATTGCAAAGTGGCAAACATGTGCTTCATGGCTTTAAGAGAAAATGAGATAAGTATTCTAAACTATGATCCTAAACTTTCATATGATGAATTACTTGAAGCATTTCAAAATTTAAATGTGCAAGTTGATAAACAAAATTCAAAAATCAATGCTTTCAAAAAGAAGTCAAAACTCATGTTATCTCAATTAGAAGAGTTGGTGGAAATAAATGAAGCTTTAGAAAATGAAAATGAAATTTTAAAGCAAAAAGATTTTGAAAGTTTGGAAAGTCAAATACATTTATTAAAAACTGAAAATAACATTTTAAAACAAAAGGATTTTGATAAATTGGAGAAACAAAATGCTAGTTTGAAAAAGGAAAATAATGACTTAAGAAATATTATTGATAGTTTTACAAAAAGCACAAAAAATTTGAATTCTATGTTACAAAACCAAAGGTGTGTTTTTGCTAAAAGAGGGTTAGGATATAAAACTCATAAAAATCAAAAGTATTTTAAAAATTATTTTGCTCATGCATCTTTTTGAAATAATCCTAATCATTCATGTACTTATTGTGGAAAAAAAGGACACAAAGTGCATTCTTGCTATATTAAGAGAAATCCTAATTTGAAACAAATATGGGTTCCAAAAAGTATCAAAACTAACCCCCAGGACCCAAGAACTTTTGGGTACCAAAAAGTTACTCCTTGAATGTTGATTGTAGAGACAAAATGGCAAACACAAGGACAATGGGTCTATATAGTGGATGCCTCACGGCATTGACGCCGGAGATGCCTCCAAGTTTCTCAAGATTAATCATGAAAAAGGAGTAATATGTGACCTTCGGTGGATAATGCCAAAGGAAGGGGTAATCGACATGGTGAATATTGGTTACCCATTTCTTCACCTATTATTAAAGATGTTGGTTGCTTGTTCAGGGTTTTAATAAAAAAAGACATGATTTAGATTAGTATTCGTGAATTGTGTGATAAGGGATATTTTGTTGCCTTTGAGCTTAGTAGATGTGTGGTTAAGGATGTTAATAACAATAAGATATTATTTATTGGTAATAGATGTGGTAATTTTTATACAATTGATATTGGTGTTGATGATCATGTGAAAAAGTGTTTCATTGTTAATCATGATACTTGGTTATGGCATAGAAGATTAGGTCATGCTAGCATGGCCACAATTTCAAAAATTTCTAAAAATGATTTAGTTGATGGTCTTCCAAAAATAAAATTTGAAAAGGATAAGATTTGTGATGCTTGTCAATTTGGAAAACAAGTGAGAACTTCTTTTAAACAAAAGAAATTTATTTCAACAAATAAACCTCTAAAATTACTTCATTTGGATTTATTTGGACCATCAAGAACTCAAAGCCTTGGTGGAAAGTATTATGTTTTTGTTATTGTTGATGATTATTCAAGATTCACTTGGGTATTATTCTTGAAAACAAAAAATGAGGCCATACAAGCTTTTTCAAAATTTGCAAAAAGAGTACAAAATCAAAAAGGGTATTCTATTGTGTCCATTAGGAGTGATCATGGTGGTGAAGTAGACAATTTTGCATTTGTTTCTCAATTTGAACCAAAATCTTTTAAAGAAGCCAAAAATGAGAAAAGTTGGATTTTGGCTATGCAAGAATAATTAAACCAATTTGAGAGAAATCAAGTTTGGGAATTAGTCCCTAGACCTAAATATGACTAAACCCCTTAGTCAAGATATATTTTGCATAATTAGAAGAGAATTAGGCATGTTGGATATGTCTTAATTTTGTTTTTATATGATTATCTTTGAATGGTAGCATATGTTAAGCGGGAGAATATATTTAGGGGGAGTAGTTAATTTGATTACATTTTTTTTTTTTATGATAACAAAAGGGGGAGAAATAGTTGGATTGCTTATATTCATAACAAGTGCCATTCTTTTTGCTTATTATTGATTTTATTTTCATTTTTGATTTTAGATTATATTTTAAAAGCAATCAATGGTTTGTCATCATCAAAAAGGGGGAGATTGTTAGCCCTAAGGCTACATGATAATTTTGATGATAACAATACACATTGATTAATTGAGATTTACTAACATGTTTTTTTATGTGCAAGAGTAAGATCATTGAAATAATTTTAAAATCAAGAAGAGGCTTATTAAAATGAAGTGTTGAAGCTAAGGAGAAGACTACATGTTAAAAGGCACCAAAGTTTAAGAACAAAGTTTGACTCAAGGAATGTGACACATGATCCAAGTTGGTTTAATCAATTGGTCATCAAATATTTTTCTCTACACAATATACCCAAAGTACATGATTTCTTCGGAGGCCTTTGGAAGCTTTACTCAATTTATAAACATTTCATAATGTTTTATAAGAAATTCAAATTTTAAGTTGTAAAGATCGTCCTAAATCATCATGCAAGTTGCAAAGACAAATGGAAGCAGCTGACATGAGCACCGAATACTCTTTTGAACATATCTTGAGCTAGAAAAATCAAAATGACTTGATTCTTGTGGAATTAGAAAGAGAACTTAATGAAGCACATTTCATATGTTTTGAAGAAATTCAAATTTCAAATGGAAGGCTGACATAATTGACATGCAATTTGGTGGACTGACACAGAGAATAAAAATCAACTCACATGAGCACCGAATGGTGTTTGGGCCATATCTTAAGATAGAGATATCCAAATTCTTTGATTCTTAATGTTTTGAAAATATTATTCAAATATGAAGATCTTTTATGTTTTTGAAGAAATTCAAATTTCAAACGGAAGGCTGACAGAATTATCATTCAATTTGGTGGACTGACACAAGAAAGAAAAATCAAGTCATATGAGCACCGAATGGTGTTTTGGCCATATCTTGAGCTACAGATATCCAAATGACTTGATTCTTAATGCGTTGGAAAGCTTTTTCAAATGTGAAAATATTTTATGTTTTGCAGATTTTTCCAAATTTCAAATGAAAACATTGACAAAAATTGGCAGACAAAATTACGATTTTTATGGTGGGCAGAAAATTTGGAGATGGTGTCTTCACTGATTAAGTTTCATCCTATTTGCCTAACAAAAGGAGCCCTTCCTCCCATGCATTCAGAAAAGTGCAAGAGAAGCATTTTATCAGCAAAGCAAGAGAAATATCAAGTCAGAGAGCTTTTGTATATTATTTATACTACTCTTTGAAAGAGAGTTTACTTTTGTTGTAAAAATTTATCTTTGTTCATTGGTATTGTGGTGAGGAGGTGAGATATTATTGTAAAGGATAATAGTTATCCTTGAGAGAAATCTTGTTGTGTGTTAGCAAGAGTTGAAGGAAGTTGCCTTGGTGAGGTTGTTCATCAAGAAGAACTCTTGGTGTGGTGTTATCAAGAGTTGAAGAAAGTTGCCTTGGTGAGGTTGTTCATCAAGAAGAACTCTTGGTGTGGTGTTATCAAGAGTTGGAGCAAGTTTCCTTGGTGAGGTTGTTCATCAAGAAGAACTCTTGGTGTGGTGTTATCAAGAGTTGGAAGATAAAGTCTTGGTGAGGTTGTTCATCAAGCAAGTTGTAAAGATTTCTACAACTTAGTTGAAAGCTTAGCTCGTGGAGCTAGGGGCCCGTGGACGTAGGCAAGGTTTGCCGAACCACGTAAATTGAGTTTGCACTCTCTCTATCCCTTTCCTCTTTACATTTACTTGCACTTGTGATTGTTCATCATTATTATTCTTTTGATTGCATCTTTGATAAATTCTAATTTCATCTTCTTCACCTTTATTTTCAAAGAAAGAGTGAACTAATTTTGATCTTTCAAGAAAAGTTTCTAAATCCGTTTTGATAAATAAAAACCCAATTCACCCCCCCTCTTGGGTTGCCATACCTGGGTCAACAACTAGAACTTGTTTGATTGTTACTTGAGGTGAAATCATAGACAACTCAACATTAGGAAAATGATTTAGGCTATTGTTGGATTGTTTGAGCCTTTCAAGCCAACCCATGATTTAAATTTATCCCTAGTTGTCCCCTTTGAGCTTAATGAAGCATTTTTCTTTGTTATCTCACTAAATTTATCCCAGCTACATAAAGAATATATCTAAACAGTGTCCCTTACTTATAAGAATGTTAATCTTTCAAAACTTTTGATTGATGCATGAATAAGAGTGCATAAGGAAGGATGGGAAGTGTTTTGATGATATAGGACATGATTAGCTATGTAGTTTGGGATTAAAGGTTGATTTTGAGTTTGATGATTTTGATTGAAGTGTAGTTCATTGTAAATTCAACTCTTTACATTATTCTCTTTGTTAAAAAAAAAAAAAAACCTGGATGAGTTGATTTCATAGCCTTTTTAGTTTAAGCAAGTAAGTTCTTATGGATGTCTTAACATTTAATACCCTAAGGCCAACTGACTTGGAAGTTGCTAGCTGAAAGCTTGTTACATTAACTAAAAAGAAAGCTTAAGGGAATCAACATTGCATTATCCAGTAGAAAAAAAAGGAAAAAAATGAGGATGAAAAAAAAAGAGAAAAAGAAAGAAGAGAGAATCTTGTAAACAGTCAAAAGAGCTGACAAGATAATGGTGATGCATATACTTGTTGCAATATTGAGTAGCTGTTCAAATATAAAAGGGGAAGGTGAGATTTAATTGAAGCTTTATGGATTTGTATTGAAAATATGAGTTGATAGGTGTCTATTTATGTATCATTTTCATATCAATTCATCTATGTTTCTTTGCTATAATCCTTGGTATTTTTATGTTTTTGTGTGGTTTTGATGTTTGTAGGAGTTTTGGAGCAACTTGCACAAAAATGGAGTAAAACACTTCATTTTCACCTCTGCTAGTCAACCATCTTCTCGGATTTAATTGTATTGATATACAATGAACCCGATGACATGTTATATACCGTTGGAAAGCTCTCGAAGTCTATTTTCTAGAGAAATTTACGGTTCATAAATCTATTCAGTGTACCGAAAGTTATAATCAAAACAGTGTGAGAAGTGTAGAAATATAATTGCACAAATCACTGTAGCATGTATAATACGGGACACTGTAGCAGAGTATATAAACACATTTTAGGGTTTTATTTAGAGAACTTGAAGGGGGGAGAACGTGTAGGAGGCTTCAGCTCTGGATTTCTCTCATCTCCTGGAGTTCTTGAATGAGAAAGAAGGCTTGGAAAGAGGGAGAACTACAATCTTAATAGACTTTCATCAAATTTACTAAGTTTTCCCTTTCCCTTTCATTTTCTGGAATGTCTCCATATTGTATTATATTTGTATTGTGTCTAAATATGTGTAACTAAATCTGAATTGGTTGAGGGTGATTTCAAAGCCCTTGATATGGTTTTTGTGAGTTGATTGTGCAAGATATTGTTATCAAATTCTCTAATTGAAGTTGCTTGTATTCTCCCATATTTAATGCTTATGATTGCTTGCTGATTGTATTTGGGTGGCCAACTGAATATAATTTGGATGTCGTCTATTGCTAGACTAGAAATCTTGATCCCTAATTGTCTTGAATTTCTAATCATTTGTAGCAAAATTGTGATCAGAGATTGCAATTGGAGAATATAACTTAAGTTAAATAATCCGAGCTTGTGTGGTTATTGCTTAGATCAACCTATCTTTCTTATCGTAATGCTTCCATTGAATTAAACTTAGAGAGCTTGTTCTAGGTTGTTTAATGGTTAGAGATTAAATAAAGAGCTTTTTTTATTTAACAACAAAGTAAGGAAAGATTGGGATAACAGAGCTTGTTATTATCTATGGTTGATAATTTCAATGGTGTAATTGGATGACAATTCTATGATTTATTCGCAAATCCATATCTTGTGGTAGAGAATGATCCCTTAGCCAAATTTCTGTCATTGATTAATTCTCACTTCAATTAAGTTTGCATTGTATTATTCTTTATTTGCATTAATATTTCATCTAGTTAAACAATCAACAAAACCCCCCATTTATTCTGTTTTCGCTTTCGAATAACAAATTTAATTAGAGTCAATCCTCGTGGGAACGATATCTTACTCATTACTTTATTACTTGTGCGACTAGTATACTTGCTAGTTTCAAACGCATCAAGTTTTTGGCGCCGTTGCCGGGGATTGATTTTCTAATCGATTTGTTATTTTGTTTTCATTGTTGATTCGTATTTTTTTTTGTTTTTCTTTTCTGATTGTCTGTGTTTAGGCGACATGGCAGTAAACTTCCAACAATTCAGTAGCCGATTTGAGCCACAACTACATTGGGGAGTAAATAAGGTAAGCACTCCAAACATTGAACAACAACTTTCTGAGCTAACCTCTCTTGTGGAAAACATGGCTGTAGGACATATGCAGAAATCTTATGCATGTGGAGTATATTCTACCATGGAGCATCCAATCGACATGTATCCAACTTTACAAGAAGGAGATATGGAACAAGCCAATACCTGTCTCTTATACACATCTAGATGTGTATAAGAGACAGGTATGATCCCTTCTCTAATACTTACAATGACGGATGGGAAGATCACCCTAATTTCAGTTACTGGAATCATCAATCAATTGCCCCAAATAGCATACCAAATTGGCCACAAGGTTTTAATCAACCTAGAGTGCAGCAACCATTTCAAATGCAACCACCACCAATGCCACGACCAGCACCACAACCAGCTCCAGAAAACTCAGGTATGTCACTCCAAGATATTGTTAATGCACTTACCACTAACACAATGCAATTCCAGCAGGAAACTGGGGCAAGTATCCAAAACCTGGCAAATCAAATGGGACAAAAGGCCACTAGCATGAGCAAATTCGAGGGCCAAGGCTCAGAAGAATTATCTTGTCAAACGATGATCAAGCCAAGAGAGAAATGATTGTTGGTGATAACTATTTTGCAAAATGGAGTAGCAATTAGATGTCCTACCAAAGAAATCACAAATTGATGAAGAAGATGACAGACCACTGTCCGACCATGACAAGGTATGATCATCCTCTAAGGTAAGTCGTAAAACTCCCATCGCATTCCTTCATATGTTACTACTCCTCCACTTTTTCCTAGTAGATTTGCAAAATCTGAAGAGGAGGAACAAGAACAGAAAATCCTGGAAACTTCTCACAAAATCGAGGTAAATATACCACTTCTGGATGCTATCGAGCAAGTACCTCGTTATATAAAATGTCTCAAGGAGTTATGCACCAGCAAGAGAAAGTTAAAAGGAAATGAGAAAGTAATTGTGGGGGAAAATGTTTCAGCTATTCTACAAAGAAAAATTCCTCCGAAATGCAAAGATCCAGGTACGGTCACCATTCCATGCACCATTGGTAAAAGCAAATTTGAAAGAGCTATGTTAGATTTAGGAGCATCTATTAATGCCATGCCATATTCTATTTATGCTTCTTTAAATCTTGGACCTTTTGCAAAAACTGGTATTACCATTCAACTTGCTGATCATTTTAATGCATATCCCAAAAGAGTTGTGGAAGATGTGCTTGTACAGGTGAATCAATTGGTTTTCCTAGCAGATTTCTATGTCCTTAAAATAGAGGATGAAACATCTCCTAATCCAACACCGATTCTTTTAGGGAGACGATTCTCGAAAACTGCTAGAACCAAGATTGATGTTCATGATGGCAGTCTCACCATAGAGTTTGATGGCAAGGTTATCCGTTTCAATATTTTTGAGGCAATGAGGTACCCTAGTAACTTACATTCTGTTTTTGCAGTTGATGTTATTAATTCTTTGCCACAACAATGTTTTGAGTTAACTCGCAAGAATGGATTGGATGTAGCTATTAGTGAGCACATAGGGACAGAAAATTCTAAGGAATCAAGAATTTTTATACAAGTATCCAAAGAAATGGAGGAAGCTATGGCATGCTTAGATGAGACTATAGCTATAACCACAAATAGGTATGATGTTTCGTACATTGAATTACCTTTATCTAATGAGAAACTTCTTCCTTCTGTGATGAAAGCCAATACCTTGGAGCTTAAGCTACTTCCAGATTATTTGAAGCATGTGTTCTTGGGTGACAAAGATCCTTTGCCAATTACAATAGAAATGGGCCTTGCACCACTAAAAGAAGAGAAACGCGTCCCATTACTTAGAGATCACAAAATAGCTATTGGGTGGATGATTGCTGACATCCAAGGCCCAGCCATATGCATGGACCATATCTTGTTAGAAAAGGATCCAATCCCATTAGTGAAGCATAGCGGAGATTGGACCCTCCTATGATGGAACCAACGTCGGGCTGAGGACGTTAAACTAAGCGCTTATTGGGAGGCAACCCAATGTTTTTGCAAAATAAATAAAAAAAAGAAAAGAAAAATAAAATAAGGTAATAATGATCGATTTTTATGTCTCGAGGAGATTCCTTTCGTAGGCCATCAAATTGATCAGGTTTTATCTCTCTTTGCCATATGTCTTATTTGTTTTTATATTTCTTTTACTTGTTTTTGTCTTTTGTTTGCTATTGTGTTGTTATCTCTTTTATGTGTCTTTAGTTTCGTTCTGCTCTTTTCTTTTCCTTCCTTTTGTTTAATTTGATTACTCTGTGCTTTGAGCTCATTTGTGCAGCAGCTTGTGGAAACATCCCAACGGAAATCGAAGTCATACGCCAAAGGTTTGAAACGCGCATATCTTGGAGAAAAAGAAACTCGATCGCATTATCGGTAATATCTCTTCTTTTCTCCTCTTCAATGGATGCCGATATCTTTCTATCGAACCTTCGTAAATATTTCCCTTTACTTCCTCAAAATGCTGTGTTTAAAATTTATAAAGTACGGATGACTAGACTTTGGGCGTTGATGCTCCTAAATGTGCCTACGGATATCCGATGGCTTATTGAAGCCAAGGTGAGATTGTCAGGTGAGCCTAACATTAATCTGGTAAAATACATGCCTGGTCTAGGGAAAAGCTACTACGCTAAGAGTCAAAGAGCGAAGAGGTTACAAGTATGCTATAAATGTGCTAGATGGAATT
This sequence comes from Boswellia sacra, assembly GCA_013180625.2. Taxonomy (NCBI): domain Eukaryota; kingdom Viridiplantae; phylum Streptophyta; class Magnoliopsida; order Sapindales; family Burseraceae; genus Boswellia; species Boswellia sacra. Next base: position 9,205 of record SNVD02001640.1, read on the forward strand.
GTAACCAGACTTGTCGTTCATTAGGCCTTGTGTCCAGAAATAGAGAAGATAAACTGTCATTTATTAAGAATGGTTTGAGTAATGAGTTGCTGGATAATGTTTTGTTAACTCTAGAGTCATATTCTTGTGGACTTGTTCAGCATGAATTGTTTAATCTATGGACATAATTTCGTGATGAATTGCAATGTTACAGTCTAGGGAATCTGACTAAAAACGACCCTATTTGCCAGTTTATAAGAAAACTGGATGGGAAGCAAATTCCCGACTCATAGAAGGCGTTTCAGCTGTTACTGGACGTAAAACCAGAGGAAGATGTGAGCCACAATCACAACTACTTGTATATTTGAATGTGTGTTGTTGTTGTAGAATTTTTTTCTTGTTTCGTTTGATCTGATTATCAATGTGTTTTTGTGTTGTTGTTGTTTGTTGATTTTGTTTGTTTTAATTTCAAGTTTTCTTTTTGACAAACCATATGACTACCCCATGACATAAGCACACGTGGGAGATAAGTGTGGAGATTTTCTCAACCTCCGCCGAAAGTATATCTTTACTTTTCATGCTTCACGTGGGAGACAAGTGTGGCGGTTTTGTCAAACCCCGCCGAAGTATATCTCTATTTTTCATGTTTCACGTGGGAGACAAGTATGTAGGTTTTGTCAAACCTCGCCGAAAGCATATCTAATTTTTTCAAATCTTGGGGCGATAAATCTGAATCAAGCAACCCCCATCGAAATTATGTCCCCATGTGTCAAATTTGAGAGTTTTACGTGTGTATATATCCATTCTCCATATTTTCAAATGTCATTATTATAATCTATCTTGCACTTGAAAAATATATTACCTAACGTGCATCATTGTCTTACACAAGGTTAGAGCACTTGTAGAAATGGAGAAAACACTAATTCGTCGATTCCAAAATATATATGTATTTTGTGGATCGTAATTTGGTAAAGATGGAGAGTTTACAATAGCAGCTCTTGATCTTGGTAGGACATTAGCTGCGAGGGGTATTCATTTGATTTACGGAGGGGGTAGTCTTGGGTTAATGGGTGTGTGTCGACAGCTGCATCCTTAGGAGGAAGCAAAGTTCTCGGCATTATCCCTAAACCATTAGCTGTACGAGATATCGTAGGTAATACAATCGGGGAAGAGTTATAGGTCTCTAGCATGCATGAGCGTATTGCACATATGGTTGTTAAGTCCGATGCATTTATAGCTTTGCCTGGTGGTTATGCATTTATACCTCTTGGGCACAGCTAAACATCCATCGAAAACCCATTGGCTTGTTAAAGGTCAATAATTTTTTTGATGGTTTGTTGTCCTTTCTTGATCAAGCTGTAAAAAAAAACTTCATCTCACCGTCAGCGAGGCAAATCCTGGTTACAGCTTCAACTACAGGGGAGTTAATTGATAAACTCCAAGAATTCATCTATTCGTCTGATCCAACAACGGCTCGGATAGATTGATTTGGAGAAGGCAATAAAAGGCGTAGACTGGATTTAACGCTCCATTTGTAATCTCTATCTATTGATTCACTTCGTTTTTGTTTACTTTCTTTTTAGTGTGTTTATTTGAGATTTTTCATGTCATTTCTTTTGAGTTTTTTTCAGGTTATTTCTTTCGCCCCAGGTAATATTTTCTAATCTTGGCTTTTAAAGTGGTGGCTTAAAAAGTTCAATTCCTCTTGAAACGCATTCTGGATCTCTTCAATCCATAATGGCTGAATAAGGAGGCTAACTTCTAAACTTTTTAGACCCATTCTAACTGACTTGTTTTTGTTTGCTGGCTTGTTAGACCTTGTTATTTTATGAGTAAGTTTAGTTTTGTGTAATTTAGAGTTGTTGTGTGTTTTTGTCTTTATCAGTTTCGATTCGAAAAAAAAAACATTGTGAAAAAACCTGAGAATGGCAGAATATGGGGTTTCCCTAACTCTTGAAACGCATTCTCTCTAAATAAATCTATAGTTTGTTTATTTCATGTTGTTTGAAGTGTCTTGTTTCTTGTTTTGTTCTTTCATAATAAAGGTATATAGGCTGGAAACTTTAAGTCTGCGGGCTACTGGTCCTAAGGATTGTTGAAATATACAATCTTGACTCAGGTGTAACAATGCCACGTACCTCTTTCTTGCATTTTGTGGGTCGATGATAGGATAATGATTGAATTAAGAATAACTCTTGGAAAATGATAAATGATGCATGGATCTGTGTGCTTGAAATGTATATTAGTTTTTGCTTTACCTTTGATTCCTTGCACAACATTGAGCACCGAGCCATTATCACTGAGTTATTTGTTTACTTAGAGAAGATTTATGCAATTTAAGTGTTTCTTTAGATTTCAATGAATTCTAGAATCTGTTTGATGGTCACTCGAGGCGAAATCCTAGACTATGCAATATTGGGGAAATGATTTAGGCCATCTTTGGACCGTTTGAGCCAACCTTGATTGAAATTGATCCCTAGTTACCCCTTTGAGCCTTTATAAGCTATTTTTTTTGTTAACTCACTAAAAAGATTTCCTAACCCCAAATAAATTTTTTTTTCCAAACAGTTTGTCCCTCACCTATGAGCATGTAGATCATTCACAATGACATTTTGAATTATGTCCTGATTTTAGGAAGTTAGAGGAGGTTGGATTGTGCCATGAGCAATGCAAGTGAGTTTTATTATGTTCGAAAAAAAAGACAAAAAAAAGAATCTGTACTTATCTTCCACGTACTTAAACCTTGAGGACAATGTGTTGTTTAAGTGTGAGGGAGGGGCATTGCAGTTAAAAAAAAAAAAAAAGAAAAAGATATCTATACCCTTAGGTGTTCTTAAAAAGAATGAAATAACAAAGTGTGGGGGTGTAGTTTCTTTTGTTTTCTACCAAAAAAAAGAAAAGAAAAAAAAAGAAAAAAAGAAGATTGAGTGTTCCAAATAAGTTTGGGGGAGTAACTTAGTGAATTGAAATAAGGTTGTGCTATAGGGTTGAGCTCTACATAATCTTGAATGATTTATGTGTTTGTGGGTGATTTGAGCCAAATTATTATCCTTGATCATACCTTCACCCAAGTCAAACGTTACAAGCTAATAAAGTCCTACTTGATCCTTGGTGTTGTACATGTCTGCATTAGTGGAGAGTGACTTGAAAAGCAGGCCTATGGAGTTCATTTATACACACATCTTCAATATTAAATATGATTAATTTTTATGCATAAACTCATCCGGGTTACAAGTGATTAGGTGAGAATGGCTCTACACACACACACGCTTGAGGAATTGAAATGAATCGAAACTTATCTTTGAGATAAAATTCTTGATCAAGTGCATTATTTTGAAGTTTTCCTTGGGTTATAATAAGTACAATCTTTGAGGCCTGTTTGCAAGATGAAGCATTTGTGTGTTTTAATTTTTTGTTGATTCTGTTTCGGTTTAGTTTTATTTCATATTGTCGTAGTTGCTCGAGGACTAGCAAAGTCTTAAGTGTGGGGGAATTTGATAAGTGTCTATTTTTATATCATTTTCATATCAATTCGTCCATGTTTCTTTGCTATATTCCTTGGTATTTTTATGTTTTTGCGTGGTTTTTGATGTTTGTAGGAGTTTTGGAGAAGCTTACACAAAATTGGAGTAAAACCCTTCATTTTCACCTCTGCTAGTCAACCAATTTCTTGGAGTTGATTGTATCGATATACAATTAACCGGATAACATGCTATATACCATTGAAAAGCTCTCGCAGTCTATTTTTTGGAGAAATTTACGGTTCACGAATTTATGTAGTGTACCGAAAGTTGTGATAAAAATGGTATGAGAAGTGTATATTTGTAATTCCACATATCACTGTAGCATGTTATTAAAGAAGGGGCACTATAGCAAGTTACTGTAGTAGAGTATATAAACACATTTTAAGGTTTTATTTTCATAACTTGAAGAGGGGGAAATGACTTGGAGGTTGCAGCTCTGGAATTCTCTCATCTTTTGAAGTTCTTGAAGGAGAAAGAAAGCTTGGAAAGAGGAAGAACTACAAATCTAAGGAGATTTACAAAGGATTTGCTAAGTTCTTCCTTTCCCTTTCATTTTCTGGAATGTTTTTGTATTGTATTGTATTTACTATATTTTTGAACATGTGTAACTGAATCTGAATTGGTTGAGGGTGATTTCAAAGCCCTTAATATGGTTTTTGTGATTTGATTGTGTAAGAAATTGTTATCCATTTCTCTAATTGAAGTTGTTTGCATTTTCCCATATCTAATGCTTATGATTGCTTGCTGATTGTATTTGGGGTGGCCAACTGAATATAATCTGGTTGTTGTCTATTGCTAGATTAGAAATCTTGATCCGTAATTGTCATGAATTTTGAATCATTAGTAGCAAAATTGTGATCAGAGATTGCAATTGGAGAATACAACCTAAGTTAAATAATCCGAGCTTGTGTGTTTATTGCTTAGATCAACCTATCTTTCTTATCTTAATGCATCCATTGAATTAAATTTAGAGAGCTTGTTCTAGGTTGTTTAATGGATAGAGATTAAATAAAGAGCCTGTTTTATTTAACAACAAAGTAAGGAAAGATTGGGGTAGCAGAGCTTATTGTTATCTACGGTTGATAATTTCAATAGTATAATTGGATGACAATTCTACAATTAATTCACAAATCCGTATCTTGCGGCAGAGAATGATCCCTTTACCGGATTTTTTTCATTGATTAATTCTCACTTCAATTAAGTTTGCATTGTGTTATTCTTTACTTGCATTAATATTTCATCTAGTTAATCAATCAACGAAAACCCCCGTATTTAGTTTATTGTTGCTGGAAAATAACAAATTAAATTAGAATCAATCCTCGTGGGAACCATAGCTTACTCATCACTTTATTACTTGTGCGACTAGTATACTTGCTAGTTTCAAACGCATCAACCCTCCAGCCCCTTCTGAAGCCTTTGAAGGATGATGACTGGAAGTAACTCGAATCCAATGGCCTCTACCATCTGAAGTTCCTTCCACATGTGAAGCTTGACATCCCTTTTCTTAAGGAATTCTCTGCCATACACGGTTGTCATTCATCCAGTTTTGAGAGCATCAATCTATCTACTATCCAGACACCATCGATGTCTGATCTTGCCCATTACTTCAATTTTTCAATTTCTACCTTAGGCATTCACACCAAAGGTGATAGAGTGATATTATCTTCCATCATGCCTTTGCTTGAAATGATGGATAAGACCTTGTCTGATTGGCTTCACCTTCTTTAGCTTTGTCTTCTTGTGCAAATTCTACTGGTTTCACCAGACGATCTCAGAGATCCAAATCTTATTACCATCATTCCTCATATGGGCCCCAGTTTCACAATAGTTTCATTGATTCTACTGGCGACATTGATTGGACTGGATCAAGTCAGGATTGATCTGAGTCACAGGTTCAATGGCAGTCTTCTGCTTCTCTAGGTATCTTTTTTTAACATTAAATTTTGCTTAAGCTGCCTTTTTAGGTTCTCGACTTAAAGGGTTCATTCATCAACATTTCTTTTTTTTTCTTTTTCTTTTTTTTAATGCTCTGATTTTTGCTTAAGCCGCCCTTTTGGGTTTTTGACTTGGTGAGCTTGCCTTAACTTTTGCCTTAGCTTCCCTTTTTGGGTTTTCAACTTAGCTGGCTTTTTCTTTTTTCTTTCATACCCTAACTTTTGCCTAATCTGCCCTTTCAGGTTTTCAATGTAGCTAGCTTGCCTTAATTTTTGTCTAAGTCGCCATTTCAGGTTTTCGACTTAGCAAGCTTTTTCTTACTTTTCTTTTCTTTTGTTTCTCTCTCTCCAAATTTGGTTACAAGAGAGGTTGTCAATTCTAGCACCGTTAAATGGGAACATTTCCTATTATAGCCCTCGACTTCATGCGAGGAGGAGACTTGGGAGACATTCTTCTTAGATCGACTAGCTTCAAGTCATTCCTGATACTAAGATTTGCTAGAATTATCGATGGTGGGGCTGGAGCATGTGATAGTCGAGACCTA
>SNVD02001646.1:0-153142 GCA_013180625.2 Boswellia sacra
CGTTGGATGTACCCATTTGAGAGGTTCTTATATTCTTATCTTATAATATTTAAGCTTATATTTAATAGAAAACTAATAGTTTTATTTCATTGTCTTAGGTATATGAAAGTGTTGAAAGGATATGTTAGAAATCGTGCTCGACCAGAAGGATGTATCGCTGAACGATACGTTGCTGAAGAGTATGCAATGTAATGTGGAAAATATTTTAAACAAGCAGCTGAAATAGGTTCTCGTCGTAGACGCAATGATGAATTTCAAGATAAATTCTTATTAGAAGGGCGTCCAATATCGGGGGGAAAATTAATCAGTCTCTCAAAAGAAATGTTAGAGATTGCTCATCGTTACATTATGTTGAACACCTTAGATGTTCAACCTTATGTCAAGTAAGTTTCATTAATATCATATTTGATAATATTTTTTTATTTATGAACTCATATAATTTGATTTGCCCTTGTTACTATCTTACTAGAGAACATTTGGAGGCATTAAAAAGAGAAGATATGAGATTTTCAAGAAATGAAACATTGTTACAGAAGGAGCATTTAAAAACTTTTAGTAGGTGGTTTGGAAAAAAGGTAATAAGTAAGACGCTCATACTTATCTGAGAATATAGATCTGAATTTTTTCCACTTAATTTGTTTAACAATCTATTCTTTAACAGATACATTTGGAGAGGGAAAATGCCATTTTGTCAAAGACTTTGGTATGGCTTGCAAAAGGACCAAGAGGCATATCAATGTCATATTCAGGTTTTGATATAAATGGTATGCACTTTCATACTAAAGATAAAAAGAAGGTTCGACAAAACTCCGGTGTCTTAGTTGAAGCAACTACTATATGTAGAGCAAGTGCAAAAGATAATGCCCAAGTGATTGGAAAAGTCTCTTACTATGGAGTTCTGAGAGATATCATAGTACTTGATTATAATACCTTTCATATTCCTATTTTCAAATGTGATTGGGCCAATATTGTAAATGGTGTGAAAATAGAAGATTGTTTTACCTTGGTTAAGCTTCAAGAAGGGCAAAACCATTTTGAAAATGATCCATTCATCTTGGCATCACAAGATAAACAAATATTCTACTCTCAAGAGGATGAAACATCAAATTGGCATGTTGTGTTAAAAGCACCACCAAGAGGTTTTTTTGACTTCCAAATACATGAAGAGAATGATTGTGAACCATCTACACCAATTAATTTAAGTGGTCTTCAAACACAAAATAGTCATGAGGAAGAACCTTGTATAAGAAGTGATGTTGAGGGTGTAGTGTGTGAAATGAAGTAATTGTAAGACTTATATGTTGATGATGTATGATTTGTATGAGTTATTTTTATATTAATGTTACATGCATATTTGTTGTTGAATGTTATTTATAAGCTTTTTATTATCTCATCTCGTTAGTATATATTTTTCTTTTTCTTTTTTGTTGAGGTAGCTAACTGATTTGACTTGTTTTTGTCACTATAAATGTTATTTTTAAGGTTTTTTTAATTGATGAAGAAGATGAATGGTGCGGAGGTAAGTACCGATTCATTATTGTTTTTTTTTTCAAACTTTGATTATTATTAACAATTGAACTTATATACTTAATCTTATTTGTAGTCCTCAAGGAAACCTAAAAAAAGATTGCGAAATGAACATCATGCAGTCATGGAGGCTGCTGCTGAAGAAAGGAATGAAGGAATTAGGATAGAGGAACATGATGAAGATGTACATGTGGCTGAGTCAACAAATAAAGGCTCACAGAATAAAAGAGGTCCAACAACTTTAGGAATGATTAAAAGTTCTGCTGAACGTTTAAGTGTTGAGTTCAATGATGTCGGTCAACCTGTCTGTCAGAATTCAAAGAAATATGTATCTTTTCTTGGGTTTGTGGCACGAGAACATGTACCTATCTTTATCAAAGATTGGAATCAAGTTTCTCCCAAAAAAAAAAAAAAAAAAAGAAGAGCTATGGATATTGGTAAAGGTACATAATTTTAATGCACTACACATTTTCTCTTTAATTATGGATATGTCATAGTTTAACTTTATCTCAATATGGATATTGGTAAAGGTACATAATTTTAATGCACTACACATTTTCTCTTTAATTATGGATATGTCATAGTTTAACTTTATCTCAATAAAATTGTATAGCAACGCTTTATTGTAGAAGACATCCATAAACATTGGACACTTCGAAAGATAGGTGATCGTTGGAGGCAATTCAAGTCTGAAATAACAGCAAAGATAAGGCAAGCTGATAAAGAACAAAATAGAACACGAGCTTTGTCTCTTATAAGGCCCAGCAACATTGACTCAGATCAAGAATGGGAATCATTTGTCAAGGAAAGATTGTCTCCACATTTTGAAGTATACTAACAATAATAAGATAGTCTCTTATATTAATATTTTTATTTGTATAATAGCATGTTTAATGGTAATTGTTTTACAGGTAATCAGTAAAAAGATGAAAGTATTGCGAAACAATCAAGAGGACATACATACAATGGGAAGATTGGGTTATACTTGTAAAGAATATGAAATGGAAATATTTAATATTTATGAGAAAAAAATTTTTACTTCATACATTAAATTATTAATGTATCTCTTCATTTACAGAAAAAGAAAAGCTCAAATGAAACATCGATCACAAGATTGGATGTTTGGATTGAAGCACATTTAAACAAACAAGGTCAACCTGCAAACGAATCAATTCGATCTAAAATGGTATGACTTTTCTTTAATAAAAGTACAACTTGTCTTACAAATATAACTTAAATAGGGGTTATTAATAACAATTTCTTTTTCCTAGAAACAAATTGAAGAAGTTCAACAATCAATTGTTCATATGGATATGAACAACATACGAGAAGACCCTATTAAACTTGTATATGGAGGTGAGAAACGTGGAAGAATACATGGAAAAGGATTTGGAGTCAATCCATCTCAAGTAGATGCACGCATGCAATCTAGTGGGAAAGTAAAGCAACTTGAAAGTCAAATCCATGCCAACAATCAAAAAGTTATGGCATTAGAGGAGAAGATGGATCAAATGAGTGCTTTGGTTTTGAAAATAAGTCAAGTAAGTTGTTCTATAAGTAACTACAAATGAATAATAAGATTTATAGTTTTATATAACTAATTAAGTATTTAAATTGTATAGAATAATCAAAGTGTTGATGATATGATGAGCTCTCGTGCGTGTACCCCTCGAGTAAGGAATTTTCAACAAGTTGTGTTCTATTTATAATAAATATTTAAATGAAAGTTTATAATACTTATTCATTACAATATTCTGATTTTTTTTGAATTGTAGTCATTCCAAGAAAGTGGTCCACAAATTATACCAAGTGAAAATGCAAGATGTCATTTATTGCATTGGTATTCAGATGATCTAGATGAAATTGTGGCTGAAGGGAAAATTGCAAGTGTAGATCCTAAGGCCAAAGTACATCACAAGCCTTTAGGAAGGGATTGTTGGAAAGTTTGGATAGTTCATGCAAACAAAGGTAATGTTGAATTATATAGGTCAACAGATGAAGCTGAATATCTTGATCAAGCAGTAAGAAGTGCTATTGCTTGGCCTAAGAATAGCATCAAGTTGATATAGATAAGGTAATACTTTATAATGTTTTCAATTAACTTCCTAAGTGTTTATAAACTTGTAATTACAAAACTATTTTACTTTTGTGAATATATTAAGTCCACAAGTTGTGTCATTGTTATATTTTATTGTGTTGTAGGTGGAAGTTGTTTTTTTTCGTGTGCGTCAGCTATTAAGGTACTATATACATTATACTTTACTAATTTCTAATGACTTTTCTTTGGATGTTGTTTTGAGTTAGCTTGGTTTGGCGAGGACATTTGGAGGTCCTATATCATTGTTCTAGAAAAATATTTTGGTATTAGAAGTGTTTTTGACATGTTATGTACTTTTGGAAAATGCCAATAAATAGATGAAAATCTGCCAAAATTTTTTTAGATTGTTATGACAACTATTTTTTTAATAAATTTTACTTCACATAAGATTATGTTTAAAATAACTAATTTGTTAATATTTTCTTGCGTAGGCCTGGTTGGTGTTTACGAAAATCTTCAAGATGATGAAAGTGTTAAAGAGGAGAAGACATTTTGATTTCTAATGGTTGTTTTATTTGTGGTACTTTAAACACTCAAATCATCATATTATTTGTTATTTTCTTATTGTTCATGGATGTTACTTATTTTCAATTCCAATGCTTTTTACTTGTATAGATACAAGTATTTGAACTTTTACTATTGTAATGATATTCATTTCAATTTAAATATGCAATTTGATGTTATATATAATTGTGAACTTGAATGTAATCATTTATATTATGATGTATATAGTTATAAAATATTACAAGCATAAAAAATTATCCAAAAATTTATATAAATATATATGCATTTAATTTTAAAATATATATTATACCTACGGCAACGTGCAATGCACGTTGTCAAAAAATTGTCAGTTGAGATATTGCAACGTGCATTGCGCGTTGCCATTAACCGTATACAGCAACGTGCAATGCGCGTTGCTGTTTAACAAATGGCAACGTGCAATGCACGTTGCTAAAAGTTTATATTTGCTGGGTATTTAACAACGTGCAATGCACGTTGCGAATTCTTTAACAGCAACACGCAAAATGGCCTTCGGCAACGTGCAATGCACGTTGCGAAAAGTCATGCCCCTTTCGCAACATGCAGAACAGCAACATGCGCCTGCACGTTGCGAAAAGGCTTTCACAATGTGCAATGCATGTTGCCGTAGGTCCTTTTTCTACTAGTGTGATTTGTATATAATTCTCCACTTTTAAAAATAGAGAATATAAAAATAAAATAATTACATGACAAAAATACTCTAAAATTTTTTCTTAAATAACTTTTTATTGTTTACATCTTTTAATTTGTCAAAAAGTTAAAAGCAGAGAAGTTTGATTGCTTAACTTTGGCTTAATTTGACCTTTTATTTGGAGAGAGTTGTGAACTTCTATTAGCTACAGGTTGATCATGGCAGTACTACCTCAGTTTAAGCTTCTAATTCTTTAAGAATTATTTTGACAATGAATTTTCTTCATAAAATAAAGTTTTGCTGCACGATTTTAAGTTATCTGATGAAAGTTTCCTCAAGTTTGATGTGTACTTGAGGTTTACTTTAATTAAGTGAACTGTTCTCTCCCTCAAAGCTTATTTGATTGATTAAATTTCATTCTTTACTGTGTTGGACTATACTTTTTTTTTTTTTACTCTTCCCATTTTTGCTTCTTATGTGTAGCATCTTCTATAAACATGTGATCCCCTAACGTCAATGGCTACTATAATTAAGTGCACATGAGCATACTAATTTGGTTGGAATTTATTACTTTCTTATCGACTAAAGGCACTGAAACTATTGTCTACACTATTATTCTACTTGTGTTCTGAACCTTCTTACATTACATCACCCAATTTTGAACTATGATAAGAGTTAATAGAAATATTCTTGATATAATAAAAATACCTTAGAAACAGATCTAATTTCTGCCACTTATATAGTAATGAGAGAAAGCTTTAGGGCAAAAACAGAGATAGGAATTGATGGACCTACGGGACAATAAAGATTTTGTATGACATCAAACTGGACGCAGCATAGAAAAGATTTTGCTTTCTTTATAACATTGTATAGGCAATTGAAAGCATCTAGTATAGATTGGAGAGAGATGTATAATAGTTTTTTATATATAATTGGTGGCGTTAGGTGAAGTGTTTCTTTGGGAGTGTGTTGATTTAATTTTTTTTTATTTACTCATGATAAGAATGGATGTTATATGAGCTGCATCTATTATGTGAATTCTTTAGGATATTTGTAACTTAATTTGTTGATCTACATTTGATTGATTCTTCAGCTTGTACTTAGCTTAGCTGTTGCATCTAGAATAACTTGTTTTTATGACTTTTAAGTGCTGATGATTTTTCCATATTTAACTTATTCCTCAATTCTTGATAAGCCCTTTTGTATATAATGGTTTGTGCAAATGCATAATGATTCAAGTGCAGCAATGCAATTATAGAGTTTATTAGATTTTGAACATTTTACATTGGTGTTATATGACATGCATCATTTACTTATTGCATTTTTACCTTTAGGATTTGAAAAACTTGAGAGAACATAGTTATGCTCAACAACTGAATATTTTTAACTATTGTCATATGCTAATGATGACCATAACCAATTGTGAGTTTGTTCTAATAACAACTAATTTTTTGAACTCTAAGATTCTTTCTTTTTGGGGATTGCAATAATTTTTAAAATATTTTTCCATTTATTATACTATGAGCTATACCCTAAATTTGACAATTTGAGACACATAGAGAGAGATATTAATGCATGTGGTCATTATTAGATTTGGCCCAAAAGATAACTTCATTTTTTTATTTAAAATAAAATGACAATATAAATTTAAAATGTGTTCCATGACTTCTCTTAGGGGAAAAAATCTCATAAAAGCTTATTGATATGTTTTTCTCAACACAATTCTTTTATTTCTTGATGGTTACATTTCAGAGAAGTTGAAAAGTTTATTTATTTTGAAAATCTATTTAACATAGAAAGGCTATTAAGCCCCTTGCATATTCTAGTTTAGGATTTCTTTGCTGAGATTAGGCTTGCTTCTACTCAAGGCAATCTATACTTCTAAAGGTATTTATGGCAGTCTTGTTCATCATAAAGGTATTTTTGTCTCTAAATGGAATATGAGTTCATTAAGTTACTGTTTTCATTTGATTTCTAACCTGGACATGTTTATGGTAGTATGCAATTGTATTCTATAGATCATTGATCCATCTCTTTTCTTAAGCTGGTAAGTCACTTGTGCTTATAATGTGAGAGAAATAAATATAGCTTTAAGATTGTTTTATGTAAAGTATTTTATTCAATAGATATTTTCATGAAGCACTTGAAATTAATATTTGATCTTTAAGGATTGAACTTTGTTTAGATCATTAAAATGACTTGAAATTAATGTTTAAGATCCTTTTTGTTCTTGTTCACAACAAGACGAGATAGCTACATTGGCTCAAATACATTAAGTTTAGTGAGGAACTTGGAGATCTTGTTAAGGTTTGTCTGGCTATTTGACATTGAAAATTAGCTTCCCCTTTCTATTGAACTAGTTCTGTTAGCAAATATTACAAATTGGTATTTTATTTTGTGTATTTTTTGTATGGCAAGTTGTGGATTATGATCTTGCACTAAAAATTTATATAAAAGCTAGGGCAACCCAAAAGTTTGTTGCTGCTTCTATTGAGCACAAGGAGTCCCGACAAAATTTTCATTAACCCGAAGCAAGTAAGTTACATATCTCTTATGTTGACATTTGCAGATTTTTTTTTCCTATAATTAGATATTGCATGTAAATAACAATTGTTTTATTTTTTTAAGAGGCAAGTTAAATAGAGGAAATGTTTCAAAGATTTTTTTGATTTTGGAACAACATCGTAGCTTATAACCTATGTTGACCTTTAAATATTTTGTAAACTCTGAGCAATGAACAATGATGGTCATGTTTTAGTTTTAAAAGCACCAAAACATTAACATTATTGACAATTTTAAACCAATACACATTTCATGAACTACCATAATTTGACCCATTATATACATAAAACTTAAATTTCATCCTTGTTTTTAGGTTTCATGTTTTTAGAGCTTTTCTTTTTGGAAGTGTAACAAATCAAATTTCCTGATTTCTTGACTTGATGATTCTCCTACTGGTTTCTTATAGCCACTTGGTGCTTCTACAAATTTGTTTTGTCTGTTTATCTGACGTGATAACGTGAACTTCTTTTCATTGAAGTTGAAGAATTTTAATTTATTTATTTTTGTGTTGTAGGTTTACAAAAGCCTTTTTTGTTGACTTTTAAGGGCTGCCAATGACTGCTGCATGCGTGGACTCCTTTTTAGGTTGGAGTTACTTGTTTTTTTGTGATTTACTAATCATCATAATTATTCTTCTCCAATTGTTTAAGAACTTGCAATTATGAGCTCATGCATATTTAATAAGAGTTTATTATCAATGATTGATAATTTGATATCAGATGTACAAGGAAAAAAAATTGTTTAAGCTAGCTAAGATGGTTCTAAAGTTTATTTTATAGATTTTGTTATACTTATCTATTTTATTGATTTGTTTTGAAGTTTATTTTTAATGTTGATTGTGAGGATTGGTTTAATTTCTAAACGAAACAAATTTTAAAATTAAATTAGCAAAATATTTTTTTTAATTTTTCTATATCATACTTGGCGGTTAAAAACGGTCAAATATCTCTTAAAAATATAGTGTTATAAACTTACCGGTCCAAAACTGTCAAATATGGTGAATTTCAAAAAATTATTAGTTAATCAATCATACTTATCGCTCAAAAACCAATTAGTATGGTCAATTTAAAAAAATGTTGCCATTACAAACAGTTGTTCAACCTAACTTATCGGTCAATAACCGTAAAAAATAAGTAAATTCAATAAAGTTACTATTGAAAAGCTATATTTATCAGGCAAAAAGCGTCAAATATTTTTCGATTAAAAAAAAGTTACAATTAAGAGCAATCAAATTTGATTTAAACCTTCATATTCAATTCATAACTATATTTGTCTCTTTTATGTGATAAATATGGTTAGGTATATATTTGGCGTTTAGATCGACTGTCAAATGGATTATATTTAACGGTGTCATTAGTGTTGTTTTCAGGACCGTCAAATATATACTTATTTGAAAGTTAAAAACTGTCAAATATGAGCTTTTTTCTTGTAGTGAGAATCTTTCTTTTGATTGTATTTAAGAATTTCCGTTTGTTCTTGTGTTAACGTTGCTTGATTTGTCGGTACTTTAAAACCTTGATTTACAACTTTCCACATGCCTTTATACTCAAACTCGGCTTGTATTTGGGTTCTCCAATACTCAAAGTTGACATTGTTTTCAATAAATCTAGGAAGTTCTTGTTCCATCTTGAATTGTTTTCTAGACCCTACCTTCCTGGCAACTAAACTTTGACAACCTTGCTTTCTCAAATCCTCTTTGGATCTTTGTGCCTACTTCTCCATAGGTCTTCTTTAGATCTTTATGTCTGGCTTAGATAAAGCCTTCCTTCCTTCCTCTACCAAACTTGCTCTGACAGATCTTCCTTGGAGCTTATTACTTAGGTTTGAAATAGCTCTGATGGCTCCTCCCAGATTCTTCCAACTGAACTCTGAGATAAACCCTTGCAACTTAGCTCTGAGATTGCTCCTTCCAAAACGTTCCCAACCTACCTGGCTTTGATACCATTTTGTTGGAATTTGGCTTACTTTGATACCACTTTGTTACAGAATAATTACTCAACCAAAACAAATCAAGCAGACATAAGAATATAATGAAGAAGAAAATATTGACTCTTGAACACTTCTCTATATCTTCTTATTTCTTCTTAATGAAATTGATAAATTATAAAGACTTATTTAATATACTCAATCCTAATCCTACTCAAACCATAAATGCTAATATCTTTAAAATAAACCAAACAATTAATCCTAATCCATAATTAAGTAGGCGTATTAAATCCTCTATTATCATGACTTCTAGATTAATTAAGAACAATAAACTCTAATTCTATTTTAACTTGGACTTTAAATTTTAAATAAACTCTTAAGCTTTGTTTAAACTTTCAACAATTTCTTCGTTCCTGAATATGTTTAATGGCTAATATAGATTTTGAAAATACTACCCCGAAAGGATGCAAATATGCCTTTTTGGTGGAGCAACCGTGGTTTGAAATCAACTTCAAGAGTCCTCACGACGTTGAGAAAATGGCGCACGTTCCAGTGCCATTGGATTGGGGGCTATTCAATGCCTCGTTCAATCTGTTTGCGACAAATAAAGGATCTGAATACAAGTCAACCTCTCAATGTAAAGTTTCTTCAAATATTACCTCCATAAATGCCACCACTTCTAGTACTCATGATCAGATTCCCACCATTCAACGTCAATGCGAACCTGACTCGTGGGAAATCCCTACCTTCTCCAAGGATGTCAAGGTAAACTTCTCTCATGTTAAACCAATTTTCTGACTTACATATAACGTATCTATTAAACTATAGACCTCTTTTAACCTCAGATCGGCTTTTAATCTTATATTATCAGTGAACACCCAATATTTCCCATTATTAGAATAATGTAAGGTTTCAATTAGAAACGGAAGAAATAAGGATCTATCCATCTATCTATATCCAGGCCAGTCTTGGAGGAATGGAACAGGTCGGTTTTCAGTTGAGAGCATACCAGACCAGACATGCTCTTTAATCTATGAGATCAGACTTTTTACTTGAGTAGAATTGTATGATTTTTTCTCTTTGTTCTTAATATTCTTAGAGGAATAGTGCGTCAATCAAAATAGTGCATTAACTTTTTTCCGAATTAAACAAAAAAAATTAAAATAATTTTGTTTGTGTACAAATGCTTAATTTCAATTAATTAAGGATGTATTTTAGACATTCATTATGGTACATGGATTTATTAAAAATATAATAATTTAAAAGTTTTAAAGAGCTTTAGATATGATTGATCCTAAGATTTAGCGAAGCGACTTTAAACTTTTTTATATAGTAATAGAACAGTGAAATTGCTAAGACGCTGGAACCTTTTATTGTGAAGTAAGTTGCCCTCTATGATGGAGCTCAACACCTTTGCAACTAATCCTTACGTTGGCTTGCTTCCGCTTCTTCTTGTAAGCTCTGATTTATTTTGTAATTAAAATTTCGCAACCATTCATACCGAGCAAATAAAACTTCAACTGAAAGTTAAATTGGCTATGTTTGGTGGTGGTGAGTCGCTGGCTCGTTGGTTATTGTTACAAATTTCTTTTTTATAATAAACATTTTACTTGGGCATTTCTTGTATTCTATACTCACGTGTATTCTATATGCCAGATATTGATGAATGCAAGACCAACTCTCGAATTTGTGGGAAAATAATATGCGTAAATTCTAAAGGAGACTATGATTGCTTGGCACCAACCAAAAAATCACAGATTGAAGCGGTTGTGTTATGTATGCCTTTCAATTCTTTAATGTACTAATTTGCCTATATTTCATTTTCTATAGAGTAATTCCCTTTTGAATCGAACATTGCTATTGAATTTATTTAAAAAAAAATGAGCAGTCTTGGATAAAAAAATATTCAAAATTAAAGTAATTATTTTACTCTTACAAATGAGTGTTCGTGGAGAGTATTTTTGGGATATAGTCTCATCCCTCTTACATAAATCTCGTAAAAATAATTACTGCAAATGTTCAGCAGATGACTTGTATAGTTATATCAAGAGATATGAAACATTTTATTTATTATTGGTTTCTTCTACACATATTCCTAAATAATTAGACTTTCATAATTGTTCAAAGTCAAATTATCACTTGTTCTTTCAAATGAAATATACAGGTTTTGGCATTGGCCTCAGAAGTTTGTTTCCACTTTTTGGGGTAAGGTGGCTATGCATCATAATAAAAAGAAGGAAGGCCATCAAGATTAAAAGGAATTTTTTTTAAACAGAACGGTGGTTTACTTCTACAACAACAATTAACTTCATTAGACGGTAACATAGATAAAAGCAAATTGTTTAATGGGAAGGAATTAGATAAGGCACTGACCATTTTAATGTGAGTAGAATGCTAGGTCGGGCTGGTCAAGGTACTGTTTACAAAGGAATGTTATCAGATGGAAGAATCATTGCAGCAAAGAAGTCTACAATAGTTGATGAAGGACAGGTTCGTCAATTCATTAATGAGGTTGCGATTCTCTCTCAAGTTAATCACAGGAATGTGGTTAAGCTCTTCGGATGTTGTTTAGAGACTAAAGTCCCTTTATTAGTCTATGAATTCATCCCCAATGGAACCCTTTTTCAATATCTTCATGATCAAAATGAAGAGCTTTGTCTCACAAAGGATAAGCGTTTACAGATTACAGCAGAAATTGCAGGAGCTCTTTTATATTGCATTCTGCAGCCTCCTTACCCATTTTCCATCGAGATATCAAGTCAACGAAAACACTCTTAGATGACAAGTACAAAGCAATGATAGCGGACTTTGGGACCACAAAAGTACAAGGGACTTTTGTATATTTAGACCTAGAATACTTTCGATCAGGCTGATTCGCCGATAAAAGTGATGTCTATAGCTTTGGCGTTGTCCTTGTTGAACTTTTAACGGGTCAAAAGCCAATATTTTTCACAAGTTCAGAAGAGTGTACAAGTTTGGTAGTATGTTTTATTCTTTCTGTGGAGGAGAATCGTCTGAATGAAAATCTTGATCCCCAAGCAATATCAAAGATACAGAGTCATAAAGATGAGATCATTGCAGTTGCTAACCTTGCAAAAAGGTGCTTAAATTTGAGTGGGAAGGCAAGATCTACAATGAAAGAAGTTGCAATAGAACTGGAGGGAATTGGAGCATCACAAAAGTTGTAATATTCAGCTAACTCCTCAAGAGATTTGAGTATAAGAGAAACGAAGTATTTGAGGCTTGGGATGTTGGTTTTACTACAAGAATTGCTTTTTGAATCGGTAGATATCTGGTAGAACTGTTAAAAAACGCATTGCATCATGGAAAAAATGTAGTTGTTAGAATTTTTGTTACACCGTTTCTTAAAGTTATCATTGGCGTATTTTTTCTTGAAATTTTTAACTGCTCCGCAGTTTTCTTTCCATTAATTTTATTTACGTTTTGTTCCCACGATAATTAAAAGAATGTAGATTATTTAACTTTCCATTCCAATTTATATGTTCACACAGGACACACCCATGCCAATTATGCATTCATGATTATTTACAAAGCTTTAAACTATCTCCACCTAAACCTAAACTTATTTTCACTATCTTAACAGTATTCCTCCCATTCCTCTCCCAAATCATAAGATTATCCAACATAACGTATATCTACTACTCCAACTTTGTCAACATCATATTAATCTCATCTTCAAAATTGACTAATGTATGTATTTCATCACGTCATTATCTTGGATAGCCAAAATTTTCAATGTCAACTCTAGGTTTAATTATTGTCAAAGTAAAAGGTAGGAAATAGAAAAATAAAACCGTATTCCATGTTCAAAAGGAGAGTTCCTAGACTATTGGGTTATTCTTTTGAACAGCACAAATTCATCAATGGAACTTTTCAAACTGATTAATAGCAAGAGGCCAACCATGGAATAGAATGTAATAAGACAAGTGTAAATATCAATTTGACTTTTTTTTTTAACTGATAGTTTGCTTGAATGACTAGGTCTGGCAATCTAGAACATTAGAAAACTACTCTCCCAGCTTCTTGGGAATCCACCGTTATGAACTCCAAATTCCGACTTAATGCAAGCTATGATAGATCCAAAAAGCCTCTTTAGCGCCAAGTCACACACACACACACACATTCAAAACAAATCATCGAGAGATAAATATGATTAATTAAACATCCTTTCTTGTTGGATTGACAAATATCTGTCATTAACTTATTAATTAAGATTAAATTTAACAAATTAAGAGAATATTGAATCTATTCTCTCACCTTCTGTGCACTCACGGTTTGACGTGAAGAAAAATGGTAAATGAAATAAAGCCTCTGCCATCTAAAAGACATTCAAGCTTGAATTTTGAAACCTGCATTAGTCATGGAATTGCCTCACAATGCAGAATATTGGACCAAAAAAAGGAACCGGCCCATACGTGACGTGGGGGTTTGAAGAGGAAATAAAACAGAGAAAGAATACAGACTAGATAGCTAGCTGTCTAAGAACAAAGAAGTTCTAGAAATTCTGATATTTAATAAAAGTTGCAATTGAAGTCCTTTTTTTTTTTTTTCCATACAAGCCTTGCCAATATATAGTTACCAGCAAATCTTGAAAACACAAAATATCAAAGTTCTAAGCAAGCTTCGACACAACAAAACATAAAAATAAAATACCAAAATTCGCGACAAACGTTAATACTTGTCAAACAAAACAACTAAACTCTTAGACTTTTTAAAGTGAACTCTTAGACTTCTTAATCCCATTTGGAACCAAAGATGACTTAGCTGCCACCTTGCACTACATCATTCTCCTAGGTGATGAAGAACTCGCCCACGAGTTTGTTGATAGGTGCATTATTATTCAGTTTTAGATAACTTCCAGTTAAGTTTTGACTAATTTATAAGTAGATTTGGTTATTTCGACTTTAATTTAGGTTCTTTTGCAATTTATAGAAGAATTCTTTCAATTGATGGATTTGGAATGAAAACATACAAGAAATAGCTCAAAAATTGGATTTTCTAGAGGCAACTAGTGAAGCAAGTCAGAAGCATTAGTGCCCCAATGAAGACAAGGGTCGTGGCGCTAGTGAAGAAATTGACCCAAGTCAGAGTGCCCCAGCACATTTGGTATGGTGCCTCGAGATATGGAATAAATTCCGATTCCTATTTTGAGCTAAACTCGAATTCCTTCTTTCTTAGTCATGCACATAAATATAGACTTTTAGAGTTTGTTAAGGGTAGATTGAGATTAAAGAAGACTTAGGAGAGCTAGGAAATGCAAGGCAACAATGGGAGGACAGAGTCAACATTAAGATTTGTTAAGATTTATTTAGTTTTACCCTCTTTCTCTCTCTTCTATGTATCCATGATTTCAATAACGATTTTGGTTTTATTGAAAGTTACGATGAACTAATTCTTTTATCTAGGGTGAAGATGTAGCCAAGTTTTGAAACTCTAGTTGCTTAAATTCAATATATTGATGTTTCATTGATTTTTGTTGAGCAAATTAATTATGTTAAAGCTTGCAATTGATTGGTCAACTATTGCATGAATTGAGATATAAATCAGACTGAAAAGTTGATTTATGTTAGTCTTTGATTAATTTGCCATAAATTGACATGAAATTGAAATAGTTATGTGATTTATGTAGCCTTGAAATTTCTTATACTTAATAGGTGTTTATAGGATGTTAGAATTGACAAAGATGTAATTCTCTCTTATGAACATACATTGTTTTTGCTTGAAAAATATTAACAATTATCTTAGTGAAATTGGTTGACAACAAAATCAGTTAAACATTGATGATATTGATTTAAAAATTAGAGAAGATAAGCTTAGGTGAAATCTGATACCCTAGAACTTAGTTAATTGAATTTTAAATAATCTGAATTCATTGTCTTATTTAATTACTTGTTTTAAGTATAGCTTAGTTACTAGTACAATTAAATTGCCATTTAAATTCTACTGTTCAAATAAAGTTTGAGTTAGATACTATTTAGTAATTAGTAATTCAGTCTTTATGGGAATGATATTCAATTCATTATTATATTACTTGCTATGATGTTGTGCACTTGCAGATTTTGCAAAACATTTGTCTCAAAATCTCCACGGTACTGAAACAAATCTTGAACATTGACGGTTGGATGAGTATGGATATCCCCAAGAAGTTCAATTGAGTATGCATTGCCATTGATGTTCCACATATAAGAAGGAGAATTTTTTACTTCCTAATTTTCGTGACAACATCCATCAAATCACTTCAATAATATGCAATGAACTCATGAAGCATAAACTTGTGAAGCATATATTCACATCTATCTTCAATAAAGTTGATAAAAGATATATTTTCATAATCATCTATATTGATATGGATGTAGTATTTTTCTTTAATCTTTGAATATTCAAGAATGGTTTCTTCATCAAATGCTGCTGGTGTGTCATAATCATCAGATACGCTAGGTCACCATGATCATCAAAATAATGTTCACAGTCATGCTCATAGTCATTCTTGACTTGAAAATCTGGAGGAATAGAATTACCATTTTCTCCACTTTCTTCTACAAATTTTGACAACGTGAGAAAATTGCTACTCTCCTTTTGAGAAGATTTGGGAGCTTTTTCCTCTTTACTTCATAAAAGCACAATCTCTAACTTCCGATTTTAAAAGTATTAAGTATTTTTATGACCATCATGGATAATATTTCTATCATATTGCCATGGTCTTTCTAGAAGCATATGACACACATCCATAGAAGCTGCATCACACTAGATCGGATCTCTATAATTTTTCCCCCTTGAAATTGAAACAAGACACCTTTTAAGACCTTTACCTCATTTCCCTTCTTGAATCATGCAACTTGATAAGGCTTTGGATGCAGTTCCGTGCAAAGCTTCAACCAATTCACCATTTCTTAAGAAACAATATTCTCACAGCTTCCACCATTAATCATATTTACCTTCAAACTTGCATTATGTTTTGAAAATATTGGAATGAAGCTAATCTTCTTAACAATAATCGACTTTCAGAGCGGTAAAAGCTCTTTGGATTACTAAACTTTCACCTTCTTCAGGTTCAATTTCTTCTCTTTCCATGTCACCTTCATCATCATGTACAGTCAGAATTGAATCATCAAAGAGTTCATCACTATTGGCTTCATCCCAAAAGGTTACATGAGCATCAATATTTCATCTTGGACATTTACTAAAACGATGGCCATTCTGTTAGCATTTGAAACAAGTGATCTGACTACCAGTTTGAGTAGATTGATTAGCAATATGAATTTAGAGTTTCTGATGAAGATTCACCTTTGAAAGATGGATAAAAGCTCCAGATATCTGCAAATGTTTTAATGCTATGACGGGCAAGTTTAGCTTCCATTTTCAAAGCCAATTGATAAGCATCGTTCACCTTCCACAAACATTGCATTTCCACCTCGTCATGGATTGGTAATCTCAGTCCACCAACATACCTTGCAACAAGTTGTTCCATTGATTCTTGAATGTCATTTCGCACCATTAACTTGTAAAATTCTTCTATGTAATCCATCACACTTTTTGATTCTTTATGAAGGTTATTAAATTGAGAAAAACTAGTTTGTACAGAATCCAAAGGAAGAAATTTTTCCTTAAGCCTGGATTTCATTTTCTGTGAAGAAGAAATTTAAAGTTACCTTTACAGATTCTCACTTCATGCATTTTATCCCACCATGTTAAAGCATAACCACGTAACATTGTGGCTACAAACTTTACTTGCTGACTTTCTGGAATTTCTTTGAAGTTAAATAACTTTTCAGTCACACTAAGCCAATCAAGGAATTCTTCAGGATGAAGACGACCATGGAACTCCAACAAATCAACTTTGATAGAACTAGAATCAAAGTTAGATCTTCTTGCTCAAAAAGTTATTTGATTTACAAAAGGATTCTTATTGGTTTCATCACTAGAATAATCCTGTTGACCACCTTGTTCATTGATCGCTTCTTGACATTCAATTCGCATGGTTAGTTCCTCAACTTGCCTTCGAAGGGCTTGTAGCTTATCATCTTTTTCATTTCTCATATTGCCCACTACACGGTTATCATTTCTTCCTGTACCTCTTCTTATCATCGTGATAAGAATCAAATGGTGACAACCAAGAAAGTAGAACAAGCTTTGACACCAGATAACGCGGGGATATAAAGAAGAAATAAAATAGAGAAAGAATAGAGGCTAGATAGCTATCTGTTCAAGAATAAAGAATTTCTAGAAATTTTGATATTTAATAAAGGTTGTAACTTAAGTCTTTTTTTGCTCCATACAAGCCTCACCAATATATAGTTACCAGCAAAACTTGAAAACACAAAATTTCAAAGTTCTAAGCAAGCTTCCATACGACAAAATAAAAATATAAAAGACTAGAGTTCGAAACAAACATTAATACTAGTCAAGCAAAATAAATGAACTCTTAGACTTCTTAATCCCATTTAGCACCAAAGATGATCTGGTTGCCACCTTGCACTACATTATTCTCCCCAGGTGATGCGGAACTCACCAACTTGTTTGTGTCAGAATCTCCATGGCACCTAAACAGATCTTCAACATTGAAGGTTGGATGAGTATGGATATGTCCGGGAAGTTCAATTGAGTATGCATTATCATTGATCTCCAAAAATAAGAACTATGAATTTTGTACTTCCCAAATTTCGTGACAACATCTATCCAATCACTCTAATAATATTCAATAAACTCATGAAAAATCAATTTGTGAAGAGATGTTGATAATCACAACTATATTCAATAAAGTTGTTAACAAAGATCTATTTTCATAATCATTTATACTGATGTTAATGCAATATATTTCTTCAACCTTCAACTTTGCAAGAATTGTTTCTTCATTATATGCTGGTGCTGTGTCATAATCATCATATATTGGTGGATTAACATGATCATCAAAATAATATTCATAGTCATTCTAGGATTAACATGATCATCAAAATAATATTCATAGTCATTCTTGACTTGAAAATCTAGAGGAATAGAATTACCATACCTTGCAACAAGTTGTTCCTCTTGATTCTTGAAAATCATTTCGCACCATTAACTTGCTCTTATCACACTCTTTTATTCTTGATCAAAGGTGATTAAATTCACAAAAACTAGTTTATGAAAAATCTGAAGGAAGAAATTTTTCTTCAAGCCTAGATTTCATTTTCTCCCAAGAAGAAATTTTGGACTTACCATTACGGATTCTTACTTCTTGCACTTTGTCCCACCATGCTGAAGCATAATGGCTACCAATTTTACTTGTTGACTTTTAGGAATTTCTTTGAAGTCAAAAAAAAAAAAAAAACTTCTCAATCACACTAAGCCAATCAAGGAATTCTTCAAGATGAAGTCGACCATAGAACTATGACAAATCAACTTTGATAGATCTTCTTGCTCAAAACTTTCTCTTATTTGCAAAAGTATTCTCGTTGGTTTTCATCACCAGAATAATCATGGCTTGCACATCTTGTTCATTGTGAGCTTTCTGACGTTCAATTCACAAGGTTAGCTCCTCAACTTGCCTTAGAAGGGCTTATATCTCATCACTTTTTTATCTCTCATATTGCCCATTGCACGGTTATCATTTCTTCCTCTACTTCTTCTTTCCACCATGATAAGAATCAAATGGTGACAACTAAGAATGAAACGTAAGCTCTGATACCAAATCTAACACCAGGCTATCAAATTATAATAAAATAAGGTAGGATCACAAAATTGATAAACAACTTAACCAATCGTTGGAACCGATGAAATAGAACCCAAAGGAAACTCTTTCAAAAGATAACAATCTCACCACCGGAGTAAAAACCAAAGGGATTCAAAAGATTCATCACCCAATGAAGTTTAGCAAAGGATAGAGGGCTTAACAAACTTACCGCTCTATGGAATCCACCAAAGGTTACAAAGTTAAACATTATTCGTATGAACACTAAAATTTCATTTGAATTAAAATTCAACAACTTCTTTCTTTTAAGTTCAAGACTCTAAGACTTAAATAGCTTCCTTGGAACAGCCCTCCAAGCATAGGTAAAAGACACTAATTAAATACATTTGGTTCCAACGAAAATTATGACTCATTTGATGATCAAACAACTGACTTAATGACTAAGACTCATAAATAAACTCAAGCGATAATGAAATTGAAGATAAATAATCTACATAACTCCAATTCCTGAGTAGTTTCAATGTTGCATTAATTAAGGACCATCTGTAAAGAAATGGTCATAAGTTTCTATAGGGAACTCTAAATGACTGATCATAGAATGCGTTTTGAAAGCTGACTTCAAGATCTTTTTAGTGATTTATCCCTTGCAAATTAATTCACTCGATATCAATACCTTTTTTTTTCTGAAACTATCCCTAATTTTGGTTCCAGTGCATTCTTGATCATGGTAACATTTTGCACTCCTTTTGAATTTACCATTAAGCCTATGCAAGTAAAACTCCCATGTCAAGCTCCCTTGGTTGAAAAAAGAAAATTCATCCTCAAATTTTGATTAAGAGAAGAATATCCTTTAACACACTTCAACTGGGTCAAACTAGCATGTAACTTCAGACAATGGGAATGAAGAATTTTGTACTTGCCAACTTTTGTGAGAACACTCATCCAATCACTCCAATAGCTTGCAACAAACTCATAGAGCATAAGGTTATAGGTGTGCAACAAGGAATGACAATCATGAGTTCCTTCATGATATCCAATAACAAAGTCTATGCCTGAACAATGTTATTCTTTGATTAAATAGATTTCAGTCACATCTTCATTACTATTTGACAACTCATAATAGTCATCAAATATTGGGGGTTCTCCATGATCTTCAAAGAAGTCATGTTTTTCTCCACTATTTACACCCTTGTGATCTTGATTTTCCATTATTTCCAAACATTGCTGGAGGTTGTTGGAGCTACTGCTTAAGATCTTCAATGATTGAATCTCGTTTATCTCTTTCTTGAATAGGTGGTTCACTAGTAGAAGTAGCCTTACAAGTACAACCAAACATTGAACTAAAAGCTTTGATACCAATTCCGACACCAGGCTAATGAATTAAAGTAAAATAAGGTAGGATCACAAAGTAGATAAACAACTCAATCAATGGCTGGAACAAATGAAGTAGAACCTAAAGGAAACTCTTTAAAAGGATAACAAGCTCATCACCAAAGTAAACACCAAAGGGATGCACAATATTCACCACCCAATGAAGTTTAGCAAAGGATACAGAGCTTAGCAAACTCACCACTCTATAGAATCCATCATTAGTTACAAAGTTAAAGAGAAACTAGAGTTAAAACTCAAATTTCATTTGAATTTAAATTCAACAACTTCTTCCAAAGATAAGAACGAAGAATTTTATACTTCCTAGTTTTCATGACAAAATGCATCAATCACTCCAATATTGAGCTGAAGTAAATATTGATAATCACTTCTATGTTTAATAAAGTTGATAACTAAAGATCTATTTTCATAATCATCTATAGTGATGTCAATGCAATATATTTCTTCAATCTTCGACTCTTTAAGAATGATTTCTTCATCAAATGATAGTGATGTCTCATAATCATCAAATATGGGTAGATCACCATGATTATCAAAGTAATCTTCATAGTCACGCTCATAGTCATTCTTGACTTGAAAATCTAGAGGAATAGGATTATTACACCTTGCAACAAGTTGTTCCTTTGATTCTTGAACATCATTTCACACCATTAACTTGCAAAACTCTTCTATATAATCCATCACACTCTTTGATTCTTGATGAAGGTTATTAAATTGAGAAAAACTAGTTTGTGCAAAATTCGAAGGAAGAAATTTCTCTTTAAGCCTAGATATCATTTTCTCTTGAAAAGAAATTTTAGGCTTACCTTTATGGTCTCACTTCTTGCACTTTGTCCCAACATGTTGAAGCATAACCATGTAACCTTATGGCTACCAATTTTACTTGCTTACTATCTAGAATTTCTTTAAAGTAAAAAAACTTCTTAGTGGAACTAAACTAATCAAAAAAATTCTTCAGGATGAAGATGACCATGGTACTCTGGCAAATCGACTTTGATAGAACTAGAATCAAAGATAGATCTTTCCCCTCAAAATGTTCTTTGATTTGCGAAAAGATTCTCATTGGTTTCATCACTAGAGTAATCCTGGCTTGACCCACCTTGCAAGCATTGTGAGCTTTTTTACCTTCAATTTGCAAGGTCAGTTCCTCAACTTGCCTTTGAAGGGCTTGCATCTCATCATCTCTTTTATCTCTCATATTTGTCATTGTATGGCTACCATTTCTTCCTCTACCTCTTCTTGTCACCATGATAAGAGTAAAACGATGAGAATCAAGAATGTAGTGCAAGCTCTAATACCAAATAACTTGGGGTATGAAGAGGAAATGAAACAGAGGAAGAACAAAGGCTAGATTGCTAGCTATCTAAGAACAAAGGAGTTATGGAAATTTTGATATTTAATAAAAGTTGTAATTGAAGTCTTATCAAAGTTGATATTTAAGGCATGGTTTTCAGATGGAAGATCAATGAGAATGCCAATATATAGTTTCCAGCAAATCTTCAAAACACAAAATATAAAAGTTCTAAGCAGGCTTCGATTAGAGCTTAGACTATATGTAAATATTAAAACACCAAAGATCGTGACAAACATTAATACTAGTCAATCAAGACAAATGAACTCTTAGACTTCTTAAATGAATTCTTTGACTTCTTAAAGTGAACTCTTAGATTTCTTAATCCCATTTGACACCAAAGATTACCTCGCTGCCACCTTGCACTACATCATTCTCCCCAAGTGATGAAGAAATCGCCCACAAGTTTGTGTTAAAATCTCCATGGTACTCAAACAAATCTTGAACATTGCAGGTTGGATGAGTATGGATATCTCTAAAAAGTTCAATTGAGTATGCATTCTCATTGATCTTCCATCTGAAAACCATATATAGAATCCTTTGAGCCTTCACTATCTTTCTGGTTCCTTAAACTCATAGCATCACTTCCAATAAATGGTATAACACTTGGATATAAAATAGCAATACTTGAACTCATTTCAAGTACATCAAAAGAGGTATCTACATGGAATTTGCCTTCTACAGAGTTCTTCTCACCCCCTTTTCTTCCATTTTTAATTTTTTGTGAAAAAGGTGGTGTTTTCTCAAAACATTCAGTCTCATCCTCAATATTCTGAGAACAAATTTCTACACTCATAGATGTTTCTTCTGCATCATCTGTTGCAACTCTAATGTTTGGACTAGCATAATTTATTTAAGAAAAAATTACCATTTTCATAGGCACTACCAAGTCCCACTTCTAGTAAGTGATCATCATTACCACTTTTAGTAACTTCTACAATGGTATCAACATTATCTTCCTTCTCAGCATCAAAACTGTTATCCTTGAAACTTAAAGTTCCAACTACGGCTCCAAAATTTTCCTTTTCAGTTGTAGCTCTGCCGTTCACAACAATAAGGTTGTCTGAAGTTGTTGAAGCACTCCTACCCAGCTCTAAAACATTTTCATCCTTAAAATTGTCGAGATCATAGGGCTTTGCATCATCATGTGGCACAGTGCCCAAAACTTCATTTGGTCTCTTACCTAAATCCTCACAATTTGTAGATATGACCTCATTCAAAGATCTTGGAATATGGAGATTCAAACACAAAAAAAAAAATTGTTAAAATATTTATACTTTCAAAATGGGAAGAATACAGATTGTGCTTTTACAAAGTAAAGAGGAAAAAGCTCCCAAATCTTTTCAAGAGGAGGGCAGTAATTTTCTCACGTTGTCAAAATATGTAGAAGAAAGTGAAAAAAGCTGTAATTCTATTCCTCCAAATTTTCAAGTCAAGAATGACTATGAGCGTGACTATGAAGATTAATTTGATGATCATGGTGATCTACCCATATTTGATGATTATGACACACCACTAACATCTGATGAAGAAATCATTCTTGAAGAGTCTAAGATTGAAGAAATATATCATGGAAATGTTTCTTTCACGTTGATTTGCATTAAAATTTTGCTATAATAGTATTTTTAATACAAAGCAATTGGTCACAATATTTTTAATTGGAAAGATAATTGCATCTACTCTTTTTAGTTACTATTAGAAACTCAATTTCTATCTTCTATTGTAATTAATTGCAAAAAATATAATTTTTTATTATTGAACATCTGGTAGCCAGCAAGAGAACTTTCAAAAAAGATAAGCATGCCATACTCGACAAATTGAATTGTAGCTTCTAACTAGATCATATTATCTCTTTGTTTTCTGGTTTTCACAATAGGTGCACTTCAAGCAACTTAGATGAATTGATCGCACAAACAAAATATTAATTGAAAAAAGAAACTCATAACACATAATAACGTATCAACTTCAATGTCAACCTATAATAGCTGCCAGAGAAAAAAATTAGTTATCACTCCTGATTTATTATATTGAATTATGTAGGTGCTAGCATAGGCCTTACAGGTGCGTTTACACTCATTGTTGTTGCATGGTGGTTCTACATCATAACAGTGAAAAGAAAGGACATCAAGCTCAAGGAAGAGTACTTCGAAAAGAACGGCGGTTTACTTTTACAATAACAATTAACTTCTTCAGATGGTATTGTTGATAGAAGCAAAATGTTCAACATAAAGGATTTAGATAAGGCAATTGACCATTTTCGCGTGAATAGAATACTTAGACTGGGAGGTCAAGGTACTGTTTACAAAGGAATGTTGGAAGATGGAAGAATAGTTGCAATAAAGAAGTCCAGAATAATTGATGAATGAAAAGTTGATGAATTTATTAATGAGGTTTTCATTCTCTCTCAAATTAATCATAGAAATGTGGTTAAGATATTCGGATGCTGTTTAGAGGATGAGGTTCCTTTATTACTTTTCCTATATCTCCATGATCAAAATGAAGAGTCTCGATTCACATAGGACATGCGTTTACGGATTGCCACAGAAGTTGCAAAAGCTCTTTCTTACTTACACTCGGCAACTTCCTTTCCTATCTATCATCGAGACATAAAGTCTGCTAATATACTCTTAGATGAGAGATATAAAGCATGTTTGGTGAACGACACTGTATAGCACTATTTTACTACATTGTATTAAATAGTGTAATACATGTTTTTTGTTGTAATTTAGCATAGTATTAATTAATACAAAGTACAACCCTTAGATGCATCAACATTGTGTTAAATTATGTAGAGCTAATCCATGACATTAGCATTACATTGTATAGTACTAATTAAAAATATCAAAATTATCGCTACAAAATTCTTTATATCCAACAATACCCTTTAATTTTTTAAATTTTACTATATAAATTATAAAATTAAATTTATTTAAAATTTATTTTCTAAAAATACAGAAGGGATGAAGAGAGTCACCTTCTCCACTGGGTGACACCCGAGGTCCACTACCCCCGTTGGACCAATTAGCACCTAGCATGCCACCATAAACTCGAATTGTCTGATAGGCCCAATGGGGGCATTGGAACCCAAGTAATTTTTTCAACAATTAGTAATTGTTCGATAAATTACTAAATAACTAATTTTATAAATAAACTAAAAATATATTTATATTTCGTATATCTTTTCTGAAAAAAATTCTTACTTTTTTGTACAAATTAATACAATACATGAGTACGCCAAACATTATGTAATTTTGACATAACATTATTTTTAGTACTATATAATGTAATGCTATATAATACAATACTATATTATATCATACAATGTCGCATACCAAACATACCCATAAAGCACAAGTAGCAGACTTTGTGACTTCAAGATCAATCGCTATTGATCAAAATCCCGTCACCACAAAATTACTAGGCTCCTTTTGGGTACTTGGATCCAGTCATGCAGAGTACTTTCAGTCAAGCCAATTCACAGATAAAAGTGATGTTTATGTCTTTGGAGTAGTCCTTGTCGAGCTTTTGCTAGGAAAGAAGCCAATAACTTCAACAGAGCTAGAAGAAGCCGGTACAAGTCTAGTAACATACTTCATTAATTCAATGGAGGAGAACCATCTGTATGATGTTCTTGACGTTGAAATGTCAAAGCTTGGTAACAAAGACTAGATATTATCAACTGTTATCCTTGCAAAAAGATGCTTAACTCAAAGGTTACCTTCAATGAGAGAAGTTGCAGCGGTGTTGGAAAGAATTTGTGCATCACATATTGATAGTAACGTAGTGCAAAACTATGAAGACGCTGAGTACGTGAGAACTGAAGTAATTGAACCTTGGGATTTCGTTTCTCGTTCAGCTGGTTCTACTTTTAGTGATATTGCTCTAACGGTAGGAACTAAAGAACCACTGTTCATTGAAATTGAAAGATGATTAGCTTTCTTTATCCATTCTAATGTCGCGGCTCTAGTACGCCAATAAAATCTTGTGAAGTAAAGTAGTTGATGGTTAATTAACTATATTTTCTCAAAAGAAGCTAGCAGATGTGTGCCAGCCGAGAAATACTTAAGTAAGACAGTCTTACCACTTCATCTTGCTTATGTGGTGAGACCAACCAATTATTAAAAGCCATATAATGTATATGTGGGCAAATAATTAAAACACTATTTTGATATTCTATTTTTGCCTCTTAGAACAAAATCTCTCACATCTCGACAAACTTCTCCTACCTTGCTAACCGCCAGTAACCAGTAGCAGTCGAAATGGCCATCAATTCATATTACCTCTGTTGTTATGATTAACAAATTTACTTTGTTATGTTACTGTTGCGTGTTGTCTTCTTCTTATCATTCAACTATTATTTTATTAAGCTTAATGTCACCAGAATTATTTGGTTGGCCTCTTCTAAATATATAAACTTGAGTTTGTGAACTTCTTGATGTCAGCGAGGATTGTTTGGAAAGGGTTGAGGGGTTTGTTTCGGCTTTGGGTTTGGAGATGAAAAGCCTCCTTGAGGCCTTGTCAGGGAAAGAAGAAAATCTTTCGGTGGAGCAGATAAATGAAGATTAATTTTTGAGTACTAGAAGAATTACTTTGAATGTCAAAATTAAACAGGAGTAAGTGAAATTTTAAGATAATTGGGCGGGATAATTTGGGACAAATTAAAATTTTTGGAACAAAAATTAAGTTTAAATTTACGATGAGATGGATTTTTATTAATGATGAGATGTTACCATATGGCTACTTGTTATTGATTGGTCTCACCACATAAGCAAGATGAGATTGTGAGACAGTCCTACCTAAGTATTTCTCGTGCCAGCAAAGACTTTTGTGAGAGTTTATATTGCTGCCAAGTGAAAAATAACTTTTATGTTGGAGAATTGTTTTAGCTTTTTATTATTATTATTATTATGAGTGGAGTGAAATATTGGCTCGTGCTCCATTGCCACAAGTGCATCGAATGCTCCCACTTTGTATAGAAGCAAAAAAATGATTATAAAAAAAAGGAAACGCCTATTTTCAAATTTTTATTCCCATTTTTAACTTTTATTTGAATGGAAGTTGGAAATTCTAATTTCTAAGTTTTTTTGTTATATTTCCAATTTTTATATGTTTATTTCCAAATATTATAAATGATAAATCAGATGCATTGTATGCATCGTTTACATTGTAGCCATTTCCATAATTTTATGTTGCTAAGATGCCTATCTTGTCTAAATCATTTTGTATTGTTTTCAGTCTACCTCTCTTCTTTATTAGTGGCCTTAATTTTCAATTTCTAGTTTTTTTTTTTTTACAAACTTTTTATGAAAAATATATAAATTGATTCACCTTCCAAAAGTATTCATATAATTATATTAAATTACTATTTTGTACTCAAAATTTTATATATATCGAAAACATCCGCGAACCTTAAAATAGATTTTGGTACTGCTAAAAACAGCTCTCTCAAGATCTAATGACTAGCTAGGCAACTACAAGAATCGAAGCTATGCATTGTCTACCAATTAGGGCAACAAAAATTTGCATCAATGTTGAAGATTGGTTGAACTTCTCTAATGCATAATCGCAATGGTGTTTTTCAGATTAATTTGAACCTCTAATTTATTGAGATTAAATACTTGTTGAGTGATAGCGTAATAATTTGGGCTGCCAATTATCTCTATTGAGATAATTTGGTTTAAAAGCTTCTTAACTTGTAAAAAAAAAAAAAAGGACTTTTGCATGCTTTGATTTATTGAGGAAATATTCCATAGAAGTACAAGACATACATATATTATCTGTAATTTTTATATATCTGATCAATAGAGATATTACTTATCAAAATCCTGCAACAAAAAAAATTACCGATATTAAACTAATATATATTATTTATCATTTTAAATTTTAAAACAAATTTAATTTAATTTTTATGTGACCAAATTTTAGAAAAAATAAAAAAGAGGAATATATAAAAATAAACTAATTTACAAATCTTATATCACATTTTACAAAGGAGTATTTTTTACATATTTACTATTTCATTCTCTTTATATTATCTAGTTGTGAAAATTGATACCTAAATCTGACTGTACCAAAAACAAACAAAAAAAAAAGTTTTCAATTGTAGTGCTGGTTAGCTAAGTTGAGAGTCTGTTAGAGTTGGTTATCTTTGTTCCGAAATTCTAGGAGTAATTTTAGGAAAAGTAGAGTAGCACAGTTCACATGCAGCTCTTCACATTTCCCATGTATCAAATCTTGTATATATACAGCAATTCATTGATTAATAAAGTTAGATAATCCTTAATCTCTCAATTCCTTTCATGGTATCAGAGCACATGGTTAAAGTGTGATTCTCAGATTCTCTGATGACAAATCCTACTAATTTTCCTACGTTTTCTATTCAGCCAAACACTAATCTCAATTCAAAAATGATGAATTCACAAGTATCACTGTCCTATAATCTTCCTACTTTGAACCTAAAGTTAACTAGTACCAATTATGGCTTTTGGAGATCACTCGTGCTACTTGCTCTGCGATCTCTTAAACTGGATGGCTATGTTGAAGGTACAAACACTTGTCCTCCTAAATTTCTGTCTGTTTCACAATCAGTATTCCTTCTGAAAGCTCATCTGAGATCACATCTCAATTGAATCCTAAGTTCACCACCTGGAAACGTATTGAGCAGTTCATAATGAGCTGGCTTTTGTCTTCTATTCACGAATCTATGTTTGGTCATACAGTAAGATGCAACACTTCACATGAATTATGGAAAACACTTGAAAACTTGTTTTTTACACAGTCTAAGGCTCAGGTTTTACATCTTAGAAATCAATTGCAATCTTTGAAGAAAGGTTCTATGAGTATAGGGGAGTATATTCTTAAAATGAAATAACTAGCAGACACTGTCTGCTACTGGTAATCTGATCACAGATGATGAACTTCTTCTGTACATCTATAGAGGTCTTGGTTCTGAATTTGATGCAGTTGTGATAAATTTAACTGCTCAAAGAGAATCAGTCTCCTTGCAAGAAGCACAATATCTCTTACAAAATCATGAACTTCGAATAGATCAATTAAACACTGAATATTCTCTGGAAGTGCAAAACAATAGTATTGCTTCAGCACATTTTACTGCTAAGAAAACCTCTAGACAAAAGGCTCCTTTTTCCTCTCAACAATCATTTGCTAGAGCACCTTCGCAGACTGCATTTCATGGAGGTAGAGGAAGAGGTCGAACAGGAGGTCGTGGGAGGCTAGTTTGACAATTATGCAATAAAATTGGGCAGCAACACTGCAATGTTATTTTCGGTTTGATACAAATTTTCATGGCTATCAAAGTTACCAAGGCTCTGGTAGTTCGAATGCCATGCCTCGGTCTCCTATGGCTAATTACTATCGACCATAAGCTCATGATCATCAAACATTACCTTCTGCTCCAGTTGCTTCAGTTTCTTCTCAGGCGCTTGCTGCCACTGCTCAAGGCCTTATTGCTGATTCTCATACAGTAGTAGATCCCTCTTGGTACGTGGATTCTGGAGCTACAGATCATGTGACAACATACCTTAATAATCTTCAAGCTCAATCACATTATAGTGGAACAGATAAACTCCAACCACTACAAGAAAAACACAAATATTTGATGTTTTTAGCAGTCTAATATGATCATATTTGACGGTTACTGCGTGTCATATATGTCACCGTCAAATATGATAATAGTTAACAATTGGTCAAAGAGTCAAATATACACTATAATATATTTGACTCTTAATAAATAGTCAAATTTATATGCAATTTGAATTGATTTTTTAGTATTATTTGACGGTTTTTTAAAGTAATATTTGACTGAAACCGTCAAATATGACGAATTTAATGGTCGGAATTTTAAAATACTATTACTAATATTTGACTATAATGGTCAAATATAATGAACATTAACAGTCGAATTCCTTCATACTTGATTGTATTTAACCGTCAAGTATGTGGTGGTAGAATAATATTTGACTCTTTTTTGACAGACATATATTATTATAAAATAATATTTTTTATAACTAACGGTTTGTATTTTGTCAAGTATGAAATATTTTTTTTACTCATATTTGACTGTTTATTATTGTCAAGTTCTTCAAAATAATATTTATCGTTATTATCATATTTAAATGTTTTTGGCCGTCAAATATGAATTATCATATATATATAATATATATTTTTTTAATAAAATTATGATCATAGATGTATCATTTATATTATATATTCTTTTGTGAAAATATAATAGTTTTATTAACTTTTAAAATAATAATAATAATTTATATTTAAGGTCACGTATATATAGAACAGAAACCTAAACAAAATACAAATAGAATTACAAAAAAAACTACGAGACTTAATATGGAATGTAACACTTGAAAACAATAAACTAACAAAAACATGCAAGTGATTAGTAACACTTTCTCTATCATCTTGGTTAATTCATATTAAATAAGATAATACATTTGTTCATCTTGGTTAATTCATATTAAATAAGAGTTATAAGAAACAAAAATATAAGAAAAAATTATAAGATAAGACAGCTGTACTCAACATTAAAACAAGCAGGAAATGGACATTACACATTCAAAATTAAAAGCAATAAGAAAAATTTCAAGCAACCAGACCTCCTCAATAAGACAACAACGCTTTCCCCCTGTCCGATTAGACCTACTAGAACCAAACTGCGTACATGATACACCCAGGAAAGAATTCACAACTAGCTTGCAACAACATAATGCAGCATCTTTTCGTGTGACTTGATCCTCATCATCCAAATATATAGCAACTGATTCTCTTGCAAACTCAAGAAGTTCATGGCCCTAAAACATAATCAGATTCAGAGAGAAACTCATGTCTAAAACTAGATTCATACCATACAATACCCATATACACACCTTAAAATTAAAGCGAGCAAGAGTTTGCAATGCTAATTGCACTAAGGCTAAACCATTAAGGTCTGATACTTGCTGAGGAACATTCGTCATATTTCCTCCAACCAAGGGAATAGCTGGCCTTGACTGGGAATAATGGGATTTTGAAAGAACTAATGATATCGAGTCAAGCAGTCGATCTTGAACAGTAGATAACACAGATGGAATACTGAAACAAAAACAAATTAAATGAGAGCTCTAAATCTGCTAACCCAAAAAAAAATAACCAGGTACATCTAAAAGAAGAGTAGAAGAATGCCCCAGAGTACCTAATAGTAATTTGTTCAAGTGCATCTACAAGTGTAGTGGAAATACCAACAGAAAACATAACATCCAAGAGACCACGAACATGAGGTTCCATGATAGGACCCATGGCTTTTGCTATGTTTCCAACACAAGCCCAAGCCAAAAGCCTCAAGTGAGGGTCTTCCTCTGCGTGGAGCAATCTACATATCACAATTTCTTGCAACAATCAGAAATCTTGTTTCCTATCAATAATCAAATGAAAAAAGCATACTGAAATAAATAGTAGCTAAATAGAAAATTCAACAAAAGCAAACCAAAATCAAGGCACAAAAAACATTTCAACCAACATCCTTTAAGCCTTACTGCTTCACGCAAGTGGGAAGTAATTGTCGGTAAATAGTTAAAAAGTTCCCCATCCAAAGCACCAGCCATCTCCCCAAGGGCGATGAACCCACTGTCACGTTCAGCTG
Organism: Boswellia sacra; assembly: GCA_013180625.2. Classification (NCBI taxonomy): domain Eukaryota; kingdom Viridiplantae; phylum Streptophyta; class Magnoliopsida; order Sapindales; family Burseraceae; genus Boswellia; species Boswellia sacra. Next base: position 31,368 of record SNVD02001646.1, read on the forward strand.
GTATTCACAGAACCGTAAGAATGTGATTCATGCATATCTAAGAAACATCCCAATTTCAAGCACACATTACGGAGGTAAATAACTGTTACATATTTAAGGATGATTTAATCCAAAATGCAACAACCATATGATAAAGAAATCCACAAAACTTTAAGTAGTTTGTAACAAATCGGTCACGCAAGAAATGAGCAATGCGAGGTAGCAATGAATTTATTTATTTTTTTCTTTCTTTTACTTGCTATCTTTTGTGAAAGAAAACCTTGTCTCATCTTAAATTCAAAGCTGAATTTATTGTTATTTATACTATTTTATATTTTCTTCTATAATAAGTACTTGCATCTCCATAAAAAGAACCAATGAGAAATCACAGGCGGTTACGAGAGAGAGTGTGTGTGTGTGGAGTAGGAGTCAGTGATTCGAGATACTTTTCTCTATACCTTGATAGATTAAGCCTTTCTCGTGAAGCCTGATAAACGCCTCAACAACAACTCCTGCAAAAATGAAGGGATGCTATCTCAGAACTTATAACACACAGGGTTCAAACAACTACACATATTCAAGCAATAATGGTTGAACACACATCAACACAAATTGTGAGATTTCATACATCATTTACTATCCCCAATAATTACACACTTTCTGATGTGACTAAAGTCCTGCAAGATAGAAAAACTATCTTACGACTTAGCTGCTCATCAAGGGTGTAGTGTTCTCTAGTCCAATCACAAGAAGCACCAAGCCTCTTAATCTGATTGGTAATGGTTCCACCATACCTGACATATATAAGAGGCAGGAAGAAACAAATAAATAAACCACCATAGTAAATTAATCTAGAATTACAGCAAACTTAATGGTTAAAGTTCAGTAATCAGGAAAGCAGAGCAAACAATAAACGTCTACCGGTTCATAGGAGAGAAAATAAAGGGATCATTATAAGAATAAGAGTGAGGGAGGGATAGAGAGCAAATATGATAGATTTAACATAATCATTTGAAGTGTATTGACTCAATGGCTCAAAAATGGTGTGACAATTTATTATTTATGCATCTTGTAATAATGTGATAGGTGGAATCCCAATCATTCACACAACACACACACACGCGCGCAATCTTTGATTGAGACCAATGCCTTTTTAATGATTGAGATTACATTTAACATGCAAACCGTTAGGCATATTGGGAATGACTTGTACCAGGTTTTTAATCTAAATCATTCAAAAAACTTTGATCTCCTTTTTTTCTTTTTTTCGTTTTTTTTTCTTTCTTCTGATAAGAAACTAAAAATATATAAATTAATAAAGAAAAAGAGTGAACCAAGTTTACAATAAAACTTTGAGAGGGACAAATTCTATACAAAAGAGTGTTTCGACCTTTTAATTCACAACTTGTGTATAGTTTGTGGAAAAGGAGCTAGTGTTCCTAATTTACACCAAAAATAATAATATTATTATTATTATTAATAAAAAAAGTGAGTGTAAAGGCCATTGTTACTAAAAAAATTCTTATCACAAAAAGTATAGAGGACAGAAGTGTATATACTTTTCTTTCCATTCCCAAACTCGTTTTGTGAACTCGGCCCTTTTTACTCCTTCTGATGCCAACATTCTTTCCACAACCAACTACATAAATCATGAAAAAGTAAAAGCATATTAGATACCAAAATTTAAATTCAAAATTGATGAAGTCCAAATGATTGGGACCTTATCACAAAGTTCTATACTTCATTCCACAGAATAACAATGAACACACATACACAATTTATACTCAATAAAAGAAGAATGATCCTATTAATCCAAAAAAATTAAGAAGCCTCAAATAAGCAAATCCTTTTATTCCTTTGAGACCAAATAACCCAAATAGTAGTCAAAATACAACATCTCTGAAAAGCCAAATGCATATAACATAGAAAGATCAGCAAAGAAGCTGTCTAGGCATAAAATGTTCTAAAACATAAAAGTATCGTCTGTCCTTTCCATTATTATTAATCATGTTCCTATATGGCTATTCAATATAATTAAAGTCCCAAGAAGTAGACATCATAAGTTTCAGCTTATTTCTAGCTGCCGGACTCTCAAGTTGGCCATTTTTCTTGACTAAGTAGCATTCCAATCATATGGGGTGTGCGTGTGCATGCATTGAACCCAACGAATTAAAAATCCCAAACTATTAGGTCTTTCAGTATAATCAAATAGAGCCCCATATTCCTTCTAACTTTAGACTCAACTGCTCTAAACTATAAACTTTACATGCGAGAATAAAATCAATGAAATAGATTTTCATGCATAGCTATCTTTGTCTACACATATAATTGATGTAAACCATTCAATCCTCATCATTGCATTGCCTTTATTCTTCAAGAAATGTAAATCAAAAAAAAATTAAAAAGTAACTACAATCTAAATAGTAACTAAATAAAGATTCACATCGATTGATTAATATGACCCAGACCAACACGTTTAAGCATATAGCATTTCAAATTGAAAACATACCTGAGTTGCAATGCCAGCATGATCAGTCCCAAGAAGCCAAAGTGTTGGTCTTCCTCTCATTCGATGGTACCTAACCATAATATCCTAGTAAAGAAGACCAGAAGAGTTTATTAGTGTAACAATAAAAAGATTGAGAATTATAAGGGGCATGCACAAAATTTTAAGCATTCATGATGTCCAACTAAAATAGGTCTTAAGCGAGATGATTACAAGAACAAGAAAGAACTCACCCCAAACCCTTCCCTCTACTAAACTCTTCTAAACAATACAATACTGGTTCTTTACAGAGAAGTAGTGAGAAGAAAGCAAGAGATGGAGACATCCATGAAAGATCAAAAGTTGCCAGCAGAGAGGAGAGATGGTTTATACTCATAGCTGAGAAAAGGACTGCACCTTCCCTCTTGTTTGCTTACTTGGATATATATACTTGACAAGAAAGCTTTGATCTTTTGTCCTTCTTTGCTGTGAGAGTGTTTTGTGTGTGAGACTTTCTCTCTTTTTTTTCTTCTCTTCTCTCTCAACTTGTTTTATTTCTCTAGCTTTCTTTCTCAGGATCTTTAACCAAACTGAGGTAATCATCACTTGTCAACTCTTTCAAATTATAGTTTTTCTTATTCCTATGATTCTCAATATCAAAACCATTTATTTTATTTTATTTTTGCTCTTCTCGTTGCAGGTGTTGTTTCTGCAATATATATATATTTTTTATTTCAGCTTCTTCTTCAAGAAAGATGAGAATGGTCTAAAGAGGGTCTTGCATGGCTAGCCACAGGATTGGAGAGACTGGTTTATTGTTAGCATAACCAACTCTCCAAAAGCAAATAGAGAGAGAAAAAATAAAGGTTTTTGCATATGTCTAAAGAGGAGTACAATAGTAAGGCTTACCATTTGTTATAGAGTAATGATTCTGATGCAAAAGACTTGAATGGTGTGAGGCTACAAACTTAAAAACCTGACCTTGTCTCATTATATGATTTACTGACTCCATAACTGCAAAGAAAGAAAGGGAGATTAGGTTCATGTCTACTTGTACTACCGCTATTCTCTGCTTGTACAACATAAATCTTAATTAATCAAATCTATGTCAATTTGATCTTCGGATATGTAATTTCAAGAACTAATTTATTGTACAATAAATAAGAATCTTGTGGTTAAGGAAAGACTTGGAGAATGCCACACCATCTGATCCGCTTCATGTCAACTCCATAAGCTAGGTCATCAGTGGCATGCGAGTAACCTCCTGCAGCGTGCCAGAACTCCAAATAATTTATCGATTCATTGATCTGCTATCGAGTTATGTATATACTACAAAATATCAAATTATTTGATATAATTAAGGCTTATAGTGACGGGTCCTATATCCTCTGGATGACTATGTAGAATAATATATATTTTGGGTACAATTTATTGACGAACCCGTCAAGCTTGTATGCATACATGGCTGAAGTTATCCGGGGGCTGCCTGGCATAGTAACAATGCAAAAAATATGAAGAATGAGAGAATTTGTATCCTTACCTTGCAACAGAATTCCCCAGAAAAGAAGCTTCAGTGTCCTTAAAATGAACTTCTTAATTGCGGCACCGATCTTTGGAATTTTCTGAGAGATTCAGATCACTTATATTATTATTAATCTCTAATCCTATTTTTAATCAAAAGAAGCAAACCTAAAAAATCCTAACAAAGAGGGTTCAAGTTTTAGAATAAATACAGATTTGCCCAGATGGCCATATTTTGTCAGGGCTAGAGAGAGTTATATTATAATAGAACAAAATTTTGTACTTGTGATTCAGTAACTTTTTACTGCATGTTTTAAGACTTGCAGCACTGAAAACATAGAAAAAGTGTCTTGGATGAAACCTAAGCCCTGCTGAAGCAAAGGGCTTCAATTGTTTAGTGATGAACACTTAAATATGTATGTTTAATAAGAGCTTAGTTCATCATATTACATTAATAGTGTCATTAAATTCCTCAACTTAAGCATATTTGTAGTCTTTGCATCTTTGGAATTAACTTCCTCTTAATTTTGGTTTTGTTACAGGTTCGGTAAAATGGGCATAACTCTCTATTTATAGATTTGAATGGTGCAATTATTAATGTTTTGGAAAGCTGATTCAATTGTCTACAAGATTGCATTTCACAAGCATCATCAAATTCGGGCTCTTAGTGGACCAAAATTGGGCTTGAAGTGAACCCATCTACAGTCTCACCCAGTCTGACCAGGCCTCAGTATTTGGACCGTATCTCTCAAAATACGTATCCAAATTGTGCAAATCAATATGTTCTAGAAAGCTGAGAGAAATATCTACAACTTTCATGAAGATATGTGATTAAAATTCACAACATTTCAATGTCAAAATTGATGGTCAAAGTCGGTGCCTAATGATCCCAATTGTCAAAGATATTTACAACTAATATTTGACAATTATGCCCTTGTAATTTGACAAGTTTGCCCCTGGATGTATCTATAAATAGAGGTGCCTTGTGACCCATTAGGGCATCTTGGCCTTGGCTGGAACATTTTGGCTTTGGCTAGGATCTTGTATTGTGTTTTGTGTGTTTATGTTATTAATGAATTTCCTTTTTCTTGCATTTTATTTTCTTTCTATTATAATGTTCTTCTAATTTCTCTTTTGCTAAGGTGAAAGGGTGAAACCCTTGATATGAGAATAAGGATTCTCTAACCCTTAATATGTGCTTAATAATCTTAATCTTATAATGTTTATTCAATATGATTTATATTTAATTTCTTAATCAATCTTGACACCACTCGTAAAGTGGAGGTCTTGATCCATTGTCGACAATCCTTGGCACATCAAATGCTTGGATCCTTTCTAGATGATGTATGGTTCTTCCTTACCGACACAATCTAGTTAGGAACCTTGATTTGTTGTAGACATATGGTGATTGGCACATTGGATGCTTGAACCCATTTACAAGAAGTGGTATAAATATTGGCAATGAAACAAATATAATTCATATAACTAAAATGGGTTAATTATCCTTATTTGAAATATCAAGGGCGGATCCCCTAACCTTAGCTTTCATTATTATTGTGTTAATTTCTTTTACTTGCGTATTTTAATTATTCTTATCTATTTGTGATATTATCTTGTCATATCTTTGAATCATCATATCGTATTTGCTTAGCTTATAATTTGTAGCGCTAAAATCTCCTTCCTCGTGGATCGACCTCGGTCTCATTGGGTTTATTACTTCGACACTCCTATACTTGGGAGACAATCCTATTTTTGGATGTGTCAAATTTTTGGCGCCGTTGCCGAGGAAGGTAAAGTTTGGCGTACAAAATTGTAAGTATTTTCTTTTCCCACTTCTATTTTTATTTTTCTTGCATCTGTTCATCTTTTCTCTCCCCATTTCTATTTTTATTTTTCTTGCATGTGTTCATCTTTTCTTTCTCTTTGCATTAGTTGCTAGAATTGTTAGTAGCCACTCATCTTCTTTGAAAAAAAAATACCATGTTTAAACCTAACTAAGAACATAAATGGATTGCATGAATCTTATGAGAACTTGTGCACAATCATGCATAGTCTTCCCTCATGATGTAATATATTTCAACCATGAACCAGATTTCATTCAATTCTTACCTCACTTTCATGGCCTAGATGTTGAAAACCCATTTTTGCACTTGAGAGAATTTAAAGAGTTTTGCAATACCTATAATGACCTAAATTGTAGCATAAACATCTTTAAATTAAAGCTTTTTCCTTTTTCTTTAAAAGATAAAGCTAAAATATGGCTACAAAATCTTAGGTCCGGATCCATTAGCTCATGGGATGAAATGCAACAACAATTTCTTAAAAAATTCTTTCCTCCCTATAGAACAAATTCTCTCGAAAGGCAAATCATCAATTTCACTCAAAAACAAGGAGAGACCTTTTATCAGTGTTGGGATAGGTATAAGGCATTGCTTAATACTTGTCCTCACCATGGTTTGGAAACATGGAGACTAGTTTTAATTTTATATGAAGGTCTTACACAACAAGCTAGGCATATGGTAGAATTAATGTGTAATGGGCAATTTGAAAATAAAGACCCTGATGAAGCCATGGATTTTCTAGATTTACTAGCGGAAAATGCCCAAAATTGGAACAATGTTGGCACCTATGAGGTGCCAAGAACATCTAGTAGAGGTATTTATAACTTTAGGGAGAATCATGATTTTAATGCTAAATTTACATCCCTAGCTAGAAAAGTCGAGGACTTAGAAATGTGGTCTATGCAAGAACTTGTCTGTCACACTTGTAATTCTAGTGATCATCCAACGGATGATTGCCCAATTATGCCTACCTTTAGGAAAAGTCTCCATGAACAAACCAATGTTTTCGACACTTTTCAAAGGTCAAATCCTAATCCTCACAAACAAAAATTTGGATGAAAAAATCACTTGAATTTTGATTAGAGGAATGATAATCATGCACAATCTTACAAACCTCCCTTTCAATCATATCAAAATTTTCAAAAATCTCATGATCATGCATCATATGAGGATCTCGAAGAAACATTGAATTCATTCATTACAAAGCAAGAGGCTTTTAATAGTCAAATTGCTCATACTATGACGAACTTGAACGATGCTCTTGAAAAGTTTGCATTTGCACTTAGTCCTCATGAGAAAGGTGAGTTTCCATCTCAACTAGAGCCAAACTCCATCAATCCACATGTGAGTAATCCAAGTGGCCAACATCTAGATGAAGATTCGGTCAGTACTCTTCACGATGGTAAGGTTGATAAAGAACATATTCTTAACCCTTATGAGAAAAATGATGAATCAATCTCAACGGGTAAGGAAGAGGTTAATAAAACTACACCTAACAAGGAAGAGATCGAATCCTCATTTATGCCTTTATGTCATCATGCAAAGGAACTTAACCAAAATTTCGAAATTAATGAATTTTTCAGGCATGATGAAAATGAGGAAGCTAATAGGATTAAAACTAATGTGGAAGACTATATCCAAAATGAGAATTTGTCAAGTCCTTCAGAAATCAGGTTAACTAGTTCATTTGAACCAAGTATGCAACTAGTGCCTATTGCTTCTAAAGAATTTTCATTGCTTGATTTTGTACAGGTGAAGGAGATTAAGAGTTGGGAGCCATGCTTTGAAAAAAGGCAAGAAAAAACATCCACACTCAAGAATGCATGCCTCAAGGACAGACAAACTCAATTAGTGGTAATCTTTTCCATTCTTACAAATAAAGGAAAAAGAAAGGTACCACCTCAATGGCATATTTTTTATCGTGGTAAATTACTTTCGAAGATATTCCTATTTTGCCCTTTTATTCAAATTTTATTTGTTTGTGCCATTTTTTCATTTTTCATTTTTCATTTTTATTTTTATTCTTGATTTTTGTTATCATTTCTAGTTTGTTTTTATTTTATTTTATGTGTTTTTATTTTAGTGTGTGTTTGTCTTTTATTTTTCGGTCAAGTGGCGGATATGGTGGTGGCGTCGGTACTCCATAGCTTTTAAAGTCGGTTTTTCAGTTCCCTAAAAACTGTTGCTCACCTTGCATTCATTTTCTTTTCTTTTCTCTCATTTTATTCATAGTCTTGGGAATCTGACTCAAAACGACCCTGTTTGCCAGTTTATAAGAAAACTGGATGGGAAGCATATCCCCAACTCATAAAAGGTGTTTAAGCCGTTTCTGGACGTAAAACCAGAGGAAGATGTGAGCCACAGTCACAACTACCTATACATATACATGTGTGCCATCAATTTTTAAATTTCTTGTCTTTTATTTTATTTGTAACATTTTATTCTATGAGTCTTTCAGGTCATCTCTCTTGAATAAAGAAGCTTCAGGTAATGTCTCCTATACTTTATCTCTCTACATTTAAACATTGAGGACAATGTTCCATTTGGTTGGGGGGAAAGGATAGTAGACATAAGTATGTCTTTAATTTTCTTTTGCTTGCAAAAAAAAAAAGTGAGATAGTAATTAGATTTAGAGTGCGGTGTAAGGAGTTCAAATCCTCTTGAGACGCATTCTAGGTCAGGAATGGTAGAGTAGGGAGGGCCAGTTTGAACTCTTGAAACCCATTCTAACCAATTTGTCATTTTATTTTGATCTTGTGAACTCATTTTAGCTAACTTGATATTATTTAGTCTTGATTTTTGAATTTTATAACAAGAAGGTCTTATTCATTTCACTTTGAATTATTCAAATCTATGAACTCTCACAACCTTATCATTTAAAAATTGTGTGCTTATGTACTCATTAAGCAAGTATTCATGAACCTTTCTTCACACACACACACATACCTTGATGCATGATTGTGGGTGGCAAAATGAAATGTTGTAATATTGAGTTCTTTTGTTTTGTTTAGGATAACAACACAAAGGAAGGGGAAAGTTAAAAAAAAAAAAGTGAAAAAAAAGAGCAATTGTGGATAAGTTTGATCTCGTAGCCTCCTTAATTCGAGCAATTAAGCCCGAGGGGTGCCTCAACACCTAATACCCTAAGACCAACTGGTTTGGGGGCTATTGGCCTAAAGCTCGCTACATGGATTAAGGAGAAAGCTTAATGGGATTGAACATTGCACTATCCACAAGTTTCTAAGCAAAAATAAAGCATCGACAACCCGAGTCGTTAAGCTTGAAGGGGTGTCTTAACACCTAATGCCCTAAGGCCAACTGGTCTGGGAGTCATTAGCCTAAGGCTCGCTACATGGGTTAAAGATGCATTCCTTAAAAAAAAAAAAAAAAAGAGAGAGAAAAAAAATATATATATATATATATAATGAATAAATGCCCCTTACCTAAGGTTGTTTGCCTTAACAAATATTAAAACCGATATGGCTTCTTTCTAATAAGCCCCATAGTCATGTATTGACTAAGCACAAAAAGAAGGTTTATAGATATCTTGACCGAAGGGTACATGAGTCAAAAAAACAATAATAATAATAAAATAATAATAATAATAATAATAATTGGTTGAGAGTTTGTTTATTTGGATAAAATCAAGGAGAGTGCAATAATGACCACCTTGGATGTAAAATTCTATAAATCACTTCTAAATAATAACGCTTTAATTGCTAGAGACTAGCAATAAGCTAGTTTGGGGGTGTGATGAATACTTAAATATGTATGTTTAATAAGAGCTTAGTTCATCATATTACATTAATAGTGTCATTAAATTCCTCAACTTAAGCATATTTTTAGTCTTTGCATCTTTGAAATTAACTTCCTCTTAATTTTGGTTTTGTTACAGGTTTGGTAAAATGGGCATAACTCTCTATTTATAGATCCAAATGGTGAAATTCTTAATGTTTTGGAAAGCTGATTAAATTTTCTACAAGATTGCATTTCACAAGCATCATCAAATTCGGGCTCTTAGTAGACCAAAATTGGGCTTGAAGTGAACCCATCTACAGTCTCAGACCAGTCTGACCAGGCCTCAGTATTTGAACCGTATCTCTCAAAATATGTATCCAAATTGTGCAAATCAATATGTTCTAGAAAGCTGAGAGAAATATCTACATCTTTGATGAAGAAATGTGATTAAAATTCTCAACATTTCAATGTCAAAATTGATGGTCAAAGTCGGTACCTAATGATCCCAATTGTCAAAGATATTTACAACTAATATTTGACAATTATGCCCTTGTAATTTGACAAGTTTGCCCCTGGATGTATCTATAAATAGAGGTGCCTTGTGACCCATTAGGGCATCTTGGCCTTGGCTGGAACATTTTGGCTTTGGCTAGGATCTTGTATTGTGTTTTGTGTGTTTATGTTATTAATGAATTTCCTTTTTCTTGCATTTTATTTTCTTTCTATTATAATGTTCTTCTAATTTCTCTTTTGCTAAGGTGAAAGGGTGAAACCCTTGATATGAGAATAAGGATTCTCTAACCCTTAATATGTGATTAATAATCTTAATCTTATAATGTTTATTCAATATGATTTATATTTAATTTCTTAATCAATCTTGACACCACTCGTAAGGTGGAGGTCTTGATCCATTGTAGACAATCCTTGGCACATCAAATGCTTTGATCCTTTCTAGATGATGTATGGTTCTTCCTTACCGACACGAATCTAGTTAGGAACCTTGATTTGTTGTAGACATATGGTGATTGGCACATTGGATGCTTGAACCCATTTACAAGAGTGGTATAAATATTGGTAATGAAACAAATATAATTCATATAACTAAAATGGGTTAATTATCCTTATTTGAAATATCAAGGGCAGATCCCCTAACCTTAGCTTTCATTATTATTGTGTTAATTTCTTTTACTTGCGTATTTTAATTATTCTCATCTATTTGTGATATTATCTTGTCATATCTTTGAATCATCATATCGTATTTGCTTAGCTTATAATTTGTAGCGCTAAAATCTCCTTCCTCGTGGATTGACCCCGGTCTCACTGGGTTTATTACTTCGACACTCCTATACTTGGGAGACAATCCTATTTTCGGATGTGTCATTTAGCCTCTGCCTGGCAGGGCTGTTGCTTTTCAGACACATTTTCTGATATATTTGAAATTTAATATTAACCACGTATATCCTTTTCAAATTTCATAACCAACCATATATCCTTACTTAAACATAAAAAATCCTTTTGAAAACAAAAACATGATCGAATTCATAAATGAATAGAGAACATTTCTGGTTGAGAAAACTTCAGTAAGAAGCAACAATTTTCTTACAAAACTTCAGAAGAAACAGGATAACGAGAAATAAAAAAAGAAGAAGAAAGAGTAGAAGGTTAATTGTGACCTTAAGAGCAAGTGCGATAGCCACCCCAACAATGAAGAGAAAAAGGGGCATCACAAGTGTTGACCCTGGTATGGCAACCCAAGAGGGGGGGGTGAATTGGGTTTTTATTTATCAAAACGGATTTGTAAAACTTTTCTTTGAAGATCAAAATTATTTAACTCTTTCTTTGAGAATAAAGGTGAAGAAGATGAAAATAGAATGCAATCAAGAGAATAGAAATAAAGAACAATCACAAGTGCAAGTAAATATAAAGAGATAGGGATAGAGAGAGTGCAAACTCAATTTACATGGTTCGGCAAACCTTGCCTACGTCCACGGGCTCCTAGCTCCACGAGCTAAGCTTTCCACTAAGTTGTAGAAATCTTTACAACTTGCTTGATGAACAACCTCACCAAGACTTTTTCCTTCAACTCTTGATAACACCACACCAAGAGTTCTTCTTGATGAACAACCTCACCAAGGCAACTTCCTTCAACCCTTGATAACACCACACCAAGAGTTCTTCTTGATGAACAACCTCACCAAGGCAACTTCCTTCAACCCTTGATAACACCACACCAAGAGTTCTTCTTGATGAACAACCGCACCAAGGCAACTTCCTTCAACCCTTGATAACACCACACCAAGAGTTCTTCTTGATGAACAACCTCACCAAGGCAACTTCCTTCAACTCTTAATAACAACACACCAAGAGTTCTCTCAAGGATAACTTTTTATCCTTTACAAGAATATCTCACTCTCACCACAATACAAGAACAAGGATAATTTTTACAACAAAAGTACAACTCTCTTCAAAGAGTAGATAAAGAATATAAAAGCTCTCTAGACTTGATATTTCTCTTGTCTTTTGCTTGATAGATGCTTCTCTTGCTCTTGCTGAATGCATGGGAGAAGGGCTCCTTTTATAGGCAAATGAGATGAACTTAATCAAGTGAAGACACCAACTCCAAATTTTCTACCCACCATAAAAACCATAATTTTGTCTACCATTTTGTCAATGTTCTGTTTGAAATATGAAAATATGCAAAACATAAAAGATCTGGATAATTGAATAAGCTTTCCAACACATCAAGAACCAAGTCATTTGGATATATGTAGCTTAAGATATGGCTAAAACACCATTCAGTGCTCATGTGACTTGATTTTTCTTTCTTGTGTCAATCCACCGAGTTGCATATGTATTATGTCAGCCTTCCATTTGAAATTTGAATTTCTTCAAAGAATATGAAATGTGGTCCATTGAATCATCTTTCCAATTCCATAAGAATCAAGTCATTTGAATATTTCTAGCTCAAGATATGGACAAAACATCATTTGGTGCTCATATGAGTTGATTTTTCTTCTCTGTGTCAGTCCACCGAATTGCATGTCAATTATGTCGACCTTCCATTTGAAATTTGAATTTATTCAAAACATATGAAATGTGCCTCATTAAGTCTTCTTTCCAATTCCGTAAGAATCAAGTCATTTTGATATTTCTATCTCAAGATATGTCTAAAAGAGTATTCGGTGCTCATGTCAGCTGCTTCTATTTGTCTTTCAACTTGCATGATGATTTGGACAACCTTGCACTTAAGATTTGAATTTCTTTAAAACATATTAAATGTTATAAATTGAGTAAGCTTTCCAAAGGCTCAAGAATCACATCATTTAGACATCTATAGAGATATATATGACCAATTGATTGAACATTACTCATGTGTTACATTTCTTGAGTCAAACCTTGTTCTTAAACTTTGGTGCCTTTAATATTTAGTATTCTCCTTAGCTTCAACACTTCATTTTAATAAGCCTCTTCTTGATTTTACAAATATTTCATTGAATTTTATTCTTGCACATAAATAAACATATTAGTAATACCTTATAAATCTATGTGTATTATTATCATCAAAATTATCATGTAGCCTTAGGGCTAACAATAAGGTCAGCCAATATGCATCCATTCCATGGCGAGTGATCGATGCACTCATATGCGCTCCTAGCATCATCAACTACACACCATACACATAAAAGCTACAGTTGGGATATGGATAACAATAAATCTAGCTTAATTTTCTGAAATGAATCACGCGATGATACTTCCTTTAATTTCTTGGAGAATTATATATATATATATATATATATATATATATGCATGCATCCACTTTTTAATTTACTTCTCTAGGAAGCACTTGCAATCAATGTTTCTGACTTCAAATTAGAAAGCATTTATGTGCGTTGGGGAAGCACTTGTATATAATAATTAAACACAGTTATACTTACCACTGTGGTAAGACCTCTAAAAGCATCCAAGGTTGCAACTCTCTTACTCTTCTGCTGCACTACCAGTAGTTGCTGCTCTCCAGTACTCTTCTCGTGCTCTTTCTTACTAATGTTTATGGCACCATCTCCATGCTCATCTCTTTTACCCACTTTTTCACCATCTTTACGATCAATATCTTCCTGGACAAGTGGTGCATGCCCTAGCCCTTCTTCCACTCTTCGAGGATCTGCCATAGCACAAACTAATTAATTAACTGTCAATAATAGTGCTCAAAAGCTAGCTAGCTTCCTCAATCCGCCCTCTTGGCTTTGGCTGAAATAATGAAGCTACTAATAATGATGGTCTGGTAGGACAAGACCAAGATCAGACGTTCGATATATATTGCTAGAGTTGCAGTTTTCTCAGAGTAGTTAATAACGTTCGATAAAAGTCAAGCAAAGACCAACTGTGCCGAAAGTAGCTGCTACCTCTAAAGTCAAGCAAACACTAAAAGACAAAGATTATGGTGGAAAATTGGCTAGTATATTTTCAACCATGAAATTTACACTGTCATACTCAGAAACAGTTATTTTCAAAAAGAAAGAAAAGTATCTCACCATGCACTCGACTGTGATACGTAGGAATTAAATTGTTCTTTGAATCAAGAGAAGACTGAAGCTAGAATTGATAGTCATTTCATTTATCTGTTTTAGTACTTAATGAATTCTGAGGATACAAACTATAGAGGCGCTGCCTTGAAACTGAATTACACTTATTATTTACCATTTTTTGGACTATCAGAGCATGAAATTATCTGGGAAATTGCTCTACTCCAACATCCCCTATTGCAAGCTCTGTCAGAACAGAGATCGTCTCTATCAGATAAAGTAAAAAGAAAAAAAAAGTTAAATTTTCATATTCATATATGATTAAGAGCCAGCTTGCCAAGTTTATAAGTCTAGAGGTTCATATAAGAAAAAGAAATAGATAGACAAATAAATCAATAAAAAAAAAAAGAAGTAGCCAAGTTGAGGCTCAACTGGAAGCATTGACAAGTTGCGTCCTGCAAAGCCACCAGTCATAATTTAAGGTTCCCTCGTTGTAGAATAATCAAACATAAAAATAGTGAAACAGTTTTGTAAAACAGAAACAAATCTGGACCTAGCACTATCAGATTTTCATTCTCATCTAAAGCCTCAATGATCTGCAAATATTCAATAGCATTTTTGACCTACAAAAAGAAAAATAAATCAAATGAATTATATGTAGAAATACAAAAAGATAAAACTAACGATAACAAATATAAATGCCTATAATGAAAACATGTATAACTCAACACATAAACGAATGCAAGCAAGAAGGCCAACAGATAATACTAATGGCGAACAAATATATGTGGCTATGATGAAAAAGTGTATAATTTAGACACGTATGAAGCAAGCAAAAAGGGCCACAACAGTGTTTTCATTTTCTCTGCAGATTTTTTAGGTTTGAAAGAAGAAACTTAATGAAAATTACCGACAAAGGTTCACGTGGCTGCAAGGCCCTAGACGGGAATTCAGATATACTTCCAAGTTGTAGACTTTTGATTTGCAAGCATAAAGACTGCAATGCTATTTTCATTGCTATACTTTTTTTGGAGCAAGAGCAGAGGATGTTGAAAGAATATTCTTTTCCTAGTGTTAAACTTACGTTCGTTTCTCTAATTAATTTTTTTCTTCTTTGAATCTGATTTTGAAGCTAAAGCTTTGGTTTCTTCATGATAGCTTTCATTGCCTTCTTTGAGGAAACAAAACAAGAACAATGTTCAAGGACATTGTAAAACAAGCTGCCAATTCAATAATTTAACTAGTAATTATAATAGTGACCGTTACAAGTTTTTCTTTTCCTTTGGTAATTAACCAACAAAATTAGATGTCAATAATTATTTTAAAAAAAAATAATTGCTATAACATACCACTTCACTATGGAGTTTTCTTCACTGCAATCCATTCCAGGGCCAGTGTCAAAAATTGAAATTTTATCATCAGCAATATCCACACTGCATAGATACTTAAATATTTATCATCTACAAATCATTGAAATGTGAGTGAAAAATTAAGCCAAGCTATAGCAATTAAGGGATAATTAACTCAGTGACATATATGCATCAAATAAATATCAATCCAAATTGAAAGAAAAGTTGAAAAACTACTTATCAGCAGAAACAATGAAACTGACATGCCAACAATCTAAACTCGACTCAGAAAGACCTTTATACCAAGTGATTGACCAATCATCTAATTCAGATAGATCCATATCCGGCAAATCGTTTTGAAAATGACCCATTAAAATTCAAAGTTTTAACATAACAATAACAAGACATTTCAAACAATAACAAAAGACAATTTGCAAAACAGATAGATGTGGTAAATAAAATAAAATAAAAATCAAGCAATCAAGTTGGTATAAGCCTTTGATAATATTATAGGGCACGGAATAACCATGACATTTTTCACACTAATGTCATACCGAATCAATCTCCTGTCAAGTTCACCATTCTGCCATACAACTTGCAAGGAATTGTCCTGGAATATGAGCAGCAGAGTGTAAGTACCTCAATAACTAAAATATAAAGCAAAAAATCCAAAAAATTTTTCCCTTTTCCAACTGTAACAAACAACATACTATCAAATCTGCAAGAGCTGTTTCAAAAGTATATTCTTCAGGTAGCTCCATCAACAAATCTGTATCTGGTGTCAAATCCCACATGTCCTACAAACAAAACAAGCCCACCAAGGAACTGATCACAACATTTTTTTCATTTAGCATAGATATAAATATCAAAGATCCGCAACAATTTATACTACTAAGATTAAAGATTAAAAACATAATAATAAAGAAAGGGGAAAAACAAAAGAATACTAACCTCAAAGGTATCGGTAATCTCATTAGATCCATCCTAATTACAAAATATAACACATTAAAGCATTATTGAACAAGAAAACCCTTATAACCACGGTGCATAAAAAACAACTAATACTCACACATAGCCGTAAAATATGGCACCTGTTAGGCTTGAATTTCTCGAAGACCATTACACTTTTTATCTCATTCTCATTTGCATCCATAACAAACACACTTTCACTTCTCCAATTTATCTTTCTTTTTTGCTTCATGGATTTAGATTGCATCTAAGCCTGAAAATATTCCTCCTTCACCAACCCAACAAAGTCTCGCAAGGGCATACAAGGCTTAGGATCCCGCAGAGTCAATCCTACACTAGTCCCATTATTAGGGAACAAAATTTTAAACCTATAATCTCTCCCTATATTAACATCTATACGGCTTTCCTCTAATGTCCTTTTCTTACCCCTCTGGGACATGACCGGTGCTTCCATACTTAAAAAAACAAACCGGCAGTCTGCGAAAAAAATCAACAAAAAAAGTTTCTTGCTTCCCTTTAGCACAACTCAAATCAGTAGAAATCGAAGCCAAAATCACAGCAAAAATTAGCCAACAAGTGCACACATACACACACATACATACACATACACAAAAATGCACACAAACAGACGCGTACATCCATGACGCCAAGCAGCAGCCTCATATTAGACCTCTTATAAGCCAGCGCCATAACAGACGACGTCCTTGACAGCTGCCCTTTAAACCACTAACCCAAACCCGAGCCGGCTCACTTTGACTCACCAAGTTCTCCTCCGTCTGGATCAGGACCCCTCCATCAGCGGCGCCAGAGCCTCCCCCACGACGGGCCTCATGCTCCCAGATCTCGAAATCAACTGCTCCGACTTCCTTAAGTAGTTCTGAGAACTCTGGTGCTTCTTCCTCCTCAGAAGCGAAGTCATGGGTGACATGGCACGTGCCAGGCTGGCAGAGCGGGAACGCGAACGAGACGGCAAAAGGTCGCGCACTACTTCGTCCTTCAGAGCAGAGAAGAAGTGAGGGAGCGATTAAGACAATGAAAGAGACGAAAAGAGTTTCTGGGGTTATTAGAAGAGGGAAGCTGAAACAGAAGAGGGAAACGAAAAATTCACGAAAAAAATCATTCCCGGAACACATTTATATCCAGTGGCAAAGTAGTAAATTAGATAAAAAGTTAATAGTGTCAAATATATAAAAAAGCGGGTTGACTTTATTTTGGTATATCATATTTGACTGTTTAAAAAAAAAGGTCAAATAAATAAAAACTCATGTGTCAAATATTCCAAAATTTCTTGTAGTGAACTTGGCAATGGTAATGAGCTATTTATATAGCATATTGGTCTATCTACATACAGCTTACCAACATTTTCCAAGCCTTTTATATTAAGAGACATACTGCATGTTCATGGCATAACAAAAAATCTTTTAAATATTTCAAAACTAACTAGGGATAATAGAATTTCCGTTGAATTCTTTGATACTCATTGCTATGTAAAGGATTTGTAGTCCAGAAGGATTATTTTGCTAGGAACACTTAAAGATGGTCTTTATCGATTGTATCTACCAACTGCTCAGTCCAGCCTGCCGTCCAAGACTCACTTCACACAACCTCTTCAAGTTCTGTTGTGTGTTCTGCTGCTAAAACAACTTGTAATAATCAGCTTTGGCATAATAGACTAGGACATCCTAGTGCTACAATTGTCAAGTTTGTTCTCAATTCCATGGGACAGTTAGTGTCACATGATGATCAAGCTTTACTGTTTTGTTCATCTTGTAAATTTGGCAAGCATACTCAGACTGTATTTCCTGTATCATCCAATAAAGCCACGCATCCTTTAGCTCTTGTACATTCAGATGTATGGGGGCCAGCTCCAGTATTGTCAACAGGAGGCTATAGATATTATGTACATTTTCTGGATGATTACAATAGGTTCTTATGGATTTTTCCAATGAAAAATAAATATGATGTTTGCAATATATTTGTCCAGTTTCATAAAATGGCAGAATGGCAATTTGGATATTCTCTTAAGTACTTACAATCAGATTTTGGTGGAGAGTATAAAGCTTTAGCTTCATATTTCTCTACTCATGGAATCTTACCTAGATATTCTTGTCCTTATACACATCAGCAAAATGGGAGAGCCAAAAGGAGGCATAGGCAGATTGTGGAAACAAGATTATCTCTCTTAGCTCATGCCTCAATGCCTCTTACTTACTGGTGGGAATCTTTTCAAGTTGCTGTGTATCTGCTAAATCGGTTACCTACCTCACTGCTTCATGGTAAGTCTCCTTTTGAGGCTTTGTTTAAGACCAAGCCTTCTTATACTCATTTAGGAGTATTTGGCTATGCATGTTATCCATTTTTAAGACCTTATAAAAAACGTAAATTTAATTTTCATACTGTCAAGTGCACATTCCTAGGATATAGTTTCAATCATAAAGGATATAAATGTCTGCACCCATTAGGCAGAATTTATATAGTACCAAGTGTCTCATTTGACGAGTTCTCATTTCCTTTTGCTACTCAAACTTCTTTCTCAAGTCACTCTACTACTGATCCAGTTTCATTCAGTCTTAAACCTTGGGATATTACTGCTATTGTTTCTCATTCACATACTGATAATTTAGCCTCTCCTACTAGTTCTCACCCAACACCTACATATACATCTCCTTCTTTAGCTTCTTTACCAACATTGTCACTAGTAAGTTCCCAATCTTCTCAGTCAAACACAAACACTTCAACCACTTCTGTTTCTTCTGATTCCCTGTTATCCAATTCTAGGATCAATTTTGAAATTGTCTTACTAATGTAAAATCCTTCTAGTTGTAATATTCACCCTATGGTAACTAGATCTAAGACAGGATCTTTACCTCCTACAAGAGTTTTTCTTGCTGATTCATCTAGTGTGACAGAGGAACCATTGAGTATCTCACAAGCTATGACAAATTCAAATTGGTTGGCTGCAATGCATGAGGAATTGAATGCTTTGCATAAGAACAATACTTGGTCTCTTGTCCCTTATCAGCCAGGAATGAATATTATTGGAAACAAGTGGGTGTTTAGAGTTAAGTATAACAAAGATGGGAGTTTGCAACGATATAAGGCAAGATTAGTTGCCAAAGGGTTTCAACAAACACCAGGACAGGATTTCTTTGAAACTTTCAGCCCTGTTATCAAGTCATCAACCATTCGGATTATTTTCACCATTACAGTATCCAAAGGTTGGGATATACAACAACTTGACATTAACAATGCTTTCTTAAATGGAGATCTACAAGAGGAAGTTTTTATGTAGCAACTAGAAGGGTTTAAAGATTTTGTGTATCCTCGTCATGTTTGCAGACTTAACAAGGCCTTATATGGTCTTAAGCAAGCTCCTAGAGCTTGGTTTGATAAGCTTAAGGCTGCTTTGTTACATTGGGGCTTTATTAATTCAGTTTCAGATACTAGCTTGTTCATCTTTAAGTCTGGTCATCATACACTATATCTTTTAGTGTATGTAGATGATATTCTTATCACTGGTTCTGATGTTAACTTGATACAGCAAGTTGTGACTGATCTAAATAAAAAATTTTCTCTTAAGAACTTAGGTTCTCTCAATTACTTTCTCTGATTTGAAGCTTATAGAGACAACTCATGCTTGTATCTCACTCAAGCCAAATATATTAAAGAGCTTCTACAGAAAACTAACATGCTTGCTTCCAAGAGCTATTCCACACCTATAGCTACTGGTTTAAAGCTTTCCTTAGTTGACAGTGATCCATTTCCACATCCTGATGTTTATAGAAGCACAATTGGAGCACTGTAATATCTCACATTGACTCGACCAGACATTGCTTTTTCTGTGAACAAATTGAGTCAATTTTTAAAGGCTCCTACAGTGAATCAGTGGCAAGCATGTAAACAAATCCTAAGATATCTTAAGGGAACTATTGGTGTTGGTCTCTTCTTTAAACCTTGTCAAAGGTTTAGCTTATAAGTGTTCTCGGATGCAGACTGGGCCAGCAATTTGGATGACAGAAAATCTACATTAGGTTTTTGTATTTTTCTTGGATCAAATTTGATCCAATGGAGTTCCAAGAAGCAGAAAACAGTATCTCGATCATCAATAGAGTCTGAATACAGAGCTCTAGCTCAAGCAGCAGCAGAACTAGCTTGGATGAAGCAATTGTTTTAAGAAATTGGATTGACTATATCAAGTTATCCAATACTATGGTGTGACAATGTTGGAGCAAAAGCCTTAGCTTCTAATCCTGTATTTCATTCTAAGACAAAACATATTGAGGTAGACGTTCACTATATATGAGAGAGAGTAGCTGCCAAGGAAATTGAAATTCGATATGTACGGACAACACATCAAGCTGTTGATATCTTTACCAAGCCTCTATCACAAAGTCAGTTTGAGCTTTTCAGTGGCAAGCTCACTGCTCTGTCAGAGCTGTATCGCTTGAGGGGAAGTGTTGACATTAGTAGTTCAGCTAAGTGTAGCTCCAGTGCAGCTCACGTGAAGAAGAGGAGAAAAGAAGGTTGTAGTGTTGGTTAGCTGAGTTGAGAGTCTGTTAGAGTTGGTTATCTCTGTTCCGAAATTCTAGGAGTAATTTTAGGAAAAGTAGAGCAGCACAGTTCACATGCAGCTCTTCACATTTCACATGTATCAACTCTTGTATATATACACACTACAAGAATTTTTTGCATATTTGTCACTTCACAATTTTTTTATTTGACAGTTTTTTAAAAAAGTGATAAATTTAATCATGTCTTAAAAGTCAAACCTATTAATTCATCTTATTTGTCACTTTTTGTCTTATTCAATCACATATATATCATATTTTTACAAAAGTTTGACAAGTATGTAAAAATGTAATTTTTTCTTTTCCCTCTCAAATTTCCCTCTTTCTTTTCATTTTTTCTTTCAAATATGTGAATATAATATTTAAAATTTTAATAAATTTATCTAAATATAATTAAACAATATAATTTTATTTTTGATCTACAATTAAAAATAATTTTTAAAAATCTTTAAATTAAAGATAAGATTATTATATATATGAAAAGAATAAATTTTTAAATATTAAAATTTAGAAAAATAAATTTTAAATGTTGAAATTTTATGAAATAAAAAAATTATTTTTTAATTTTAAAGTGATGAAAATCACATTATTTAATTGTTTTGATGAAAATTAAGTAATTAAAAATATCAAAAAAATTATTTTGTAATAATATAATATTTTAAATATGCAAAAAATTATTATAATTTATTTTAAAAATGAAATTAAAACATTTAGTGCTCTAAAAATTATAAAAAATTAGTCTAATGGTGTAAATGATAAAATTTGAAATATAGGGACTGAACAAGGGGATCATTTTGATAATTTTTAATAGATATAGATTTCTATGAATTTTACAATCCTATATAAAGGAAATGACACAACCCTAATTATCTAAATCCCTAATTTTGGTTCTCTCTCTCTCCCCTCTCAATGGTTGGCAACCAGCCAAGCCGGCTGCAGCGGCGCTGCCCCTTTGCAGATTTCTCAGATAATCTGCAAGGTTTGCTCCCGAGACATATTCATACACGAGACATATATAATTCCCAGAAACCGAAGCACCCAAAAGCTTGATCAAGCTGCTATGATGGCTACGACAAATCACAGATAGCCGCTCACACAACTGCTGCAATTCCAAAGAGCGGTGTAACTTTTGCTGAAAGATCATGACCTCTCAGCCCCGAAGAGTTGATCACAAAGAAGAAGAGCTGAACTTTTTGTCCAAGAAGTTATTGGTGGTGGCACAGATCTCAGAGAAGTTGTAAATGTGGGGATTCTCGGGTAATGAGTCTCTAAGACTTGTAAGAGAAGTTGCGCTGGCAGCGGATGATTTGGAGGAGAAATTGAAATAGGAAGTGGAAGTGTAATCGTCGTTGCTGGGGAAATGGGAGGAATAAGGGTACGCTTCTGAAGAGGCCTTGGACATGAAAGAGGAGCATGGCTTGGAGTCGGAGGGTTTAGGTTGAATAGCATCTGTGCTGCGTTTTGATCTGCACATGACATTTATCATGTGCAAATCACTATTCACTACATGGTTAAGGTATATAAGAATTGAAACGATGCTAACATTGTCACACCATAATAATTTAGCGCATATCTTAAATCTCAATTTCTTCTCTTAATTTGCAACTCTTTCATTCAATATTTTACCATCCGATTCTGAAAATGGCTGAAGCAATTGTTTCTGCTCTTTTGGACAACCTCACTTAAACCGTTTTTGAAAAGATAGACCAAGAGGTCACCCTGGTGGTGGGTGCTGACGAAGAAGTAGAGCAGCTTAAGAGCAAACTTGGAGCCATTAAAGCTGTGCTCCTTGATGCAGAGCAAAAACAGATGAAGAAGGAAGCTATTAGACATTGGTTACAACGGCTCAAAGATGCATCCTACGACATGGAAGATGTGTTGGATGATTGGAACACTGCAATGCCCAAGTTCCAGGATAGAGGTAATGGAGATGGTACCCATAATAAGAACAAGGTATGTTGCTTCTTTCCTACCTCTTGCTTTGGTATCAAACAAGTTGTTTTCTGTCATGAAATTGCGCACACGATAAAAGATTTAAACAAAAGATTAGATAGTATTGCAAGAGATAAAGATATTTTTAATCTTACCGTTAATAGGAGTATTGAAAATCAAGAGCAAAAAGAAACTTTGGGTCATAGTTGATGTGCACTTCTATTTGGTTAAAAAATTAAGCTTTGGGTCATAAAGTCCTTTATTATCTCTTCTTCTGTTGTAATTCTTGATTCCCTTCATGCTCATTTCACTTTATTATTGATATATCATGCAGGGAAATATGAAGCCAGTTTTTCAGTGCCTTATAACACTTCGAGAAGTTTTAGTTCTTATGATGAGGAAGACAGTGTTCCAAATCATTCGAGAAAAAGATGGAGTGTGTCAAGGATAGATCCTTTAGAGGGAACTGATCAGTTTGAAAGGCATAAAGAACCAATGGAAAAATGCTCCTCCATGGATAGAGAAGAGAGCAGATTGAATTCTTTAGATGGAAAATCCAGTAATGGTTCGTGTGGCCCTGTTGTGGAAGGTATTTTGTTGCCCTTTAAATGATGGAATAAGTCAACTCGGATGAAATGGATATAAATTTTCTTCTGGTGCCATATTGAAATCATTTTCTATTCTATTACATCTTATATTTGACATAGGGAGTAGGCAATGTTTGTGGTAGAAAATGGAGGACCTGATATTATTTAGTTTGCCAAATTTGTTATGTTACAGTTTTGAGCAAGCAATAGTCATGACATTGCTTATGATTTGAATTTTTTTTTTCTGTATTATAATTTTCTTGTAGAGTTGCCTGCTTTAGTTCGTGGTTTTACTCAGAAGTTTGACGTGCTTGCTGATGTTTCTAATATTAAAATTTCAGAACTTACAGATGCAAGCAGTTTAGATGTAAGATCCTGAACTCCTTGTGTCCATGAATTTTTATTGTGGACCATCATATGTCATAAAATTTTAGGTTTTCTACATATAAGTTGAAGTCTAATGTGTTTTGGTGCTTGTTTGTGATTTCTTTACATAGAATGTCTCGACTAATTCAATGTTCACTGTTGTGAATAGAATTTTGGATGAACGCATTGAAAGAAAGAATGGGGATGTATCGCAGGTATGGCAATGACATCTAAAGTGTGCTTGAATTTTACATATCTTTATTATTTCTAGAGCAAATGCTGTTTTGCATCTTTAATTAGTAATGTTCCTCTCCCTCTATCTCTGTATTATTGTTTTAGCAAGTGGCATGTCTGTTGAGAGAAGTTGTGCAACTGATTGAAAGGCAAACTGCAATTCAAGCACAGAATTTAAAAAATGTAAAATGCTTAAAGGAATTTTCTTAAATTGAATTTTCGTGCAAACTGCTCATGAATAATATATGTTTATATTGGTGTATCATTACAGCAAAATACTTTTTATAGGGACCTTGAGGAGAAGTACCAATCAAGAATAAAAGTGCTTGAGACCCTAGCGATGGGGACCAGTGAAGAGAATAAGGTATTTACTTAGTTTGGGGTGTTTGCTTTAACTTTCTTTTTCCCCCTTAATTTATTCACTCATTTTGACTTTATCCTGTTTTTTTGTAACTTCGTATAGGTTGTTGCAGACCAACTGGAGCAACTAAAGGTGCGATCCCATTTTAGTCTCTTATTCACTAGACTGTTGATCTTGAATAATTGTGCAGGTGAATATGTGTTTTGCCATTATGTCTCACTCGGTAATTTGTGAAGAACCACATAATTTATGAAATTAAGTAAAAAATGATAAAAGTATAGAATCAACAAAAATTTCAATAGATGTTATACCTGTTTCTTTCACTGATTTGCTAGGAGCCTATGTAGATGAAATAATGTATCCTTTGATTATCTTGCCTGAGCATTTGTATTATGGTGATCATACTATGTATTGTTTAAGGCAAATCATTTCATTGTCTCTTGTTAGCAGATTGAAAAAACCAAAATAGAGAAGGAAAAGCTTGAAGAGCAGAGTCTGCTTAAATTGAAAAAAGAGAGGGATAATAGTAATATCGAGATTTCTGCACTAAAAAAAGAATTAGAAAACGCCAAAAGGACGCATATAATGCATTCCTTGAAATTGGAAAAGCAGGTTGAGGAAACTAAAGTTGAGTCAGAGAAGAAACTGAAGGAACTTAAGCGCCCTCTAATTGATTCAAAGAAGAAGGTGAAAGATCTTGAATCATTTTCTGAATCAAAATCTCAAAGATGGAAGGAGAAGGAGCACACTTATCAAAGCTTTGTAGATTATCAGTTTAGGGCTATAAAGGTTCGTCGTTACTGTTAGCTCTAACACTTACAGTATGTTGATGCTTATTCGTGTAACATCAATTATGACATTGATTAGGATTTAAGGGTAGCGTTTGAGTCCATAAAATCTGAAGTCCTGAAGACAAAAAGGAATTACTCAGAGGAATTTAATTACTTGGGTAAGATTGTTAATTTAGTGTCGGTACAGTTTAGTTTGTGACAATATTCTCATTATTTTTATTCAATTTTGTGAATTCTGAATCATTAGACTCGTTAACTTGTGTTTAAGCTTGTTTCTTACCTACCCTTTGGTTCAAGATGCTTCCTGTTCAAATCTGAATCCTCAGGTGAACTTGAATTCAGATTCTTTTACTTCTTCTCATTTATCTTTTGAAATTTCATGTTCATTCTAGAGCATGATAGAGGTTTCTACGTCTGTTGTTTTGAGATTCAATTTTTCTCTTCCAAAAGAAAGTACGTTGTCATCCTTTGTTTGTGATGCAATAGCTTTTATTGTTAAAAATTTTCTCTCTTACTCTTACTATTTTTTGCCTCTTTATTTTCTCTTTTTATTTCCTTGGTGCAGAAATTGCTTCGACATTTGACCAATCACTCAAGATTCTGAAAGGGAATGAGGTGAGAAAACCCATATTTTATAATTTTTTGTTTCTTAAATGAGAGAAGGGCGGCTCTACTAGCTGAGAACAAGACGGTTTTTGAGGTAAGTGAATCATGTCTTTTCACTGCTAAAAACTCTACCAAATAAAGAAGCTGGAGGAACGGAGCAACAGTGGAGTAAAGTTGTGGAGTGATGGCAACAACTAAGAATATTATAGACATTAACCTTATCATCTCTATCTTGCATTGTTAACCTGTTACTTGTTTTTCTTTTCTTTTTTCTTCATTCATACATTACGTGTTCTCATGAAAGAAAGAACTGACTAAATTATTCAGTTAGTGTCCGGTCTTTGCACTCATGGACTCAATAAGATTTTGTTTGTCCATTGCAAAATTGAATTAATTGTTCTTGTGATTAGTGTCAGTAATTTGACGAAGAATTTCAAACAATGTATTCTTGTACAGGTTTTGGCAAAGAAATTTGGAGCAATGGTGGTTTCACTTGAGCATCGTTTAGTTTGTGTGATTACATATATAAGAACAATACCTGTTATATATATATATATATGTATTAATTTTTTTAAATACTTGGTGGTTAAAAACTGCCAAGTATATTTTTTTTAATTTTTAAACCTATTATACTTGGCGGTCAAAAACCGCCAAGTATAGTCAGAAGCATATTTGGCACTTTAACCGACCGCCAAATATAGTCAAATTGATTATATTTGGCAGTACCATTGGTGGCGCTTTTAAGACGGCCAAATATATACATATTTGACGGTCAAAGACCGCCAAATATGATCATTTTTCTTGTAGTGACAGCAATTCATTGATTAATAAAGTTAATTAGATAATCCTTCATCTCTCAATTCCTTTCATGAATAACAAAGAAGCACTATACCCTACATTAAAAAAAATAAATAACTAAACAAATATACGGTATACCTTACACTTCCTCTCTCTATCCCTCTCTGTCTCTTTATTCATACCAACTAATTAATCGACTAAAACTAAGCTTTTGGGCCAAAAAAAAGTTAAATCATGAAAAAATTTCTAGCTAAACCCTTGATTAATCTTTTTAGATCTCTGTGTCATAGTGGGCTAGGTGGCTTTGACTGGAAGCAATACCTTCATTTCAGAGCAATATACAACAATTTTCAAAGAGGTATTAAGTACGTAAAATGCAAAGAAGTCAGCATATATTTAAAGAGGTTCGAACCAACTGGGAGATCGTTACACATACAGCAAAATAGGTGACTTAATTTTGATCCCTATGAAGTGGGTTAAGAAGTTTGTTGCATGGTTTGCGAAAAAGGCTAAATCAACTTACTAATAATTTGTTAAATTGTGCACAACTATCAAATATTTATGCTTCATAATTATGTAAGTAAAGATATTCTCATTCAATATTGGTCAAAAGTTGTTGTTACACTGATATTCGTCAAAAATTAATGGAAAGATATAGTTTTCGTAAAGTCTCTATCTCTTTAGTTATGATATTCCTGTGTCCAATTTCGCAAGTAAACTTATTATATTTTCCATTAACTCTCAATGACTGATTAATGGGAAATGTGTTAAATTATTAGCCTTTCTGAAAATAAGGTTACTGGCAATACATGCATGTATTTATAGTTTTCAGAAAGAAGTATTTAATTCGTTATTAAAATATGGCTATCATTTAAATAATGTAAATGGTTTCTTTCTTCTACTTAAGATATTAAAAATTTTGGGATAAAGGTAAATTAGCTACTCCGATATATTTTAAGAAAACTTTTTCGGTTTCTTTTTTCTTTGTTGTGAAGACAATAAATCTGACAGAAGTGTGACGAATTTCTTATGTAAATATATGTAAGAGAGTTTTATTTAAAAAACGAAAAAAACAATGGAAGTACATGTCAAACATTTCTTTAGTACTAGATGTTATTTCTCAGTTAATATTCTCCTTACTAACAAGTAACACATATACATAGCCATATAGCCCATTCCTGGCACTTTCGACTTTGAAAAGTCCAAGGTTTATGGTATGAAAATTTCAACTTACAAATTCTTTGAAGATTTCAACTTGGTACTAGTTAAATAATATTATGCTAACAAATTCATTATATATACAAAGTTAACGATGGAATTGTCACTTCATCTTTTCTAATTTGAATTTTTTTTTTCACATCAAATATGGACTTTTCCTTAAATCACTACTTCAGCTGAGTTTCAAATTAGATTAATCAAATTCCAATTTAACATTATTTATATAACTTTAGCCTTTGTCACCATATATAGTAATGCTTTATTTTTTCCTATGAAGCAAAACTATTTGTATCTGATATTCTTTATTATATCGATCAACTAATAAGGGCTGGAAATAAAGAAGAATAATGGCAGCTGCTAACATTGCAGTAAGGTGCTTAAAATTAAATGGGAACGAAAAGACCTACGAAAAAAAATCACAGTAGATCGGTTGGAAAGAATTCGATAATCATCACAACAAGATTTATTATAAAGCCAAATTATTATGAAAATGTTGAGAATCTGAGGACAGATGTAATTCAGGCTTTCTATTGGTTCTATTTTAACAGGTTCTACTATATCTATTATGGTTTTCAACAAAATTTCTCCACAATACATGTTAAACCATGGTTTAATCACTTAATATTAGAGATACATTATGAACACCAAAGAGAAATGTATTGCATTGCGTATTTTATTTCATGTGGCGAACTAGCAAAATATATATCCTTAATTTAATAGCATGATGTCTTGTAGACTATTTAAAGTCCTTGGCTTGTATTCTGATACTTAGGATATATATAATCATATATATTAATTTTTTTCTCATATTCAGATCTTAATATTTTATCATCTGCATTTCAATACTAATTGAAACTCCTAGGAAAAAGTTTACATATGATCTTGTTGTTGGAGGTATGATTACTAACATTGGAGATAATATTGTATCTAGTCTACGCTTATTAGGACTTGATTACATTATTCTTGCCAAATAACTTTTCCAATATTTTGCAAAAACCATGTTTAATCTAGCAACCAAGTGTCTTGAGCAAGAGCAATTAATGCACCTTTTCTCATAACAATATTTAAAAATAAAAAAAGAACAAGAGAGCAATTTAAGAACAGATCGAGCTTAATTTCTTGTGCAGTCTATGAATTCGACACTGAAAATTTTGTTATCAGAGACAACTTTGACAGGGAAAGCATCCAATTTTTGTTTGTTAGGAAAGATCAAATCACGATACTTCTAAAACACTAGAAATGATTCTAATTTTTTTGTTTGTTGCTTTTTCTTACTTTGCCCTTTGCCGTGGAAGGGAGCTGCATTTAATATACATTAGTCAAGGTATGTAATGGTACGTTTTCCAACTTAATTTGGTCGGAAGCTATGATCAATCAGCCAAAGACTCTTCGTCTTTTGAACGTCAAGTCAGTTGAGTTTGACCACGTTAATTTCTTTGATTTGTTAATATAACATAAAATAGTCTTGAAGTGCAATATAACTTAAAAAAGAAAATAAAATAACGCAAAATAATTTCGATCAAAACTCTCCCATTACGCGTAGATGTGGAATCGAAAATAAGTTATATGAAAATAGGAAGCATATATGTATATTATAACCAAGAGTAAAATATCAAGATAATGATTTAATAAGTTTTCTTTTTTTTTTTTCTTTATTTGTTATTTTATTGTTCATTAATTCTTCACACATCTGCCCATGGAATATTCCTATACTAACAAATCTGCGGTCTTACAGTGTTATCTAATTGTGCTGAAATTTCCCGCCTGATCTTATTGCTCACGGCACCCAATTAATCGACAATGACATTTTTAAGGAAATGGATTATAAGAAGTTGCACCGAGCATGTTACACCAATTGTGTTTGATATTAGCTTAGTCAAATTATATCTTTAAACAAAAAATTAGGAAGAGAGAGATTGAAGAATGATTCTACTACGTACGTACAGTTTCTGTTTCAGATTTTATATATATATATATATATATATATATATATATATATATATAAACACAATTATATATATTGGCAGCACTAAGATGATTCTAATTTTACTTGAATTTCCATCCGAAGTTGATGCTACTTGGGTCATTGACAAATGGCTTTAAAAAGATTGTATATAACTTTGATAAGTAGGTATTTGCCTCCATCCGACGAGGGATCAAATTAAATATGAAAAAATATTTAAGTAATCGAATAGGAAAATAACTTATATCTCGATTCATATGGATGATAATTATTAACCAGATATTCTCATATTAACGTAGCCGCAAAATTAAATAAGATTAATTCAATTAAAATCCTCCTCTAATCTTTACATTAAAAAAATGACATATCTTTAGTTCTAGATTATCGTTGACCACGGATATCATTAGTGATAATTCATTAATTAATTTAAAAAGGTTAATATTGTAATTTTAACCAAAAATACTATTTTTACATTGAAAAAATTAAAAAGCGGACAAGTTTTTTTTAATTCATAAGATTTATTTATTCAATTTTAATAAAAGGCTACATTTTGATGAGGTAAAATGATCCACTTATCCATAAATGAAAAATATTCTAGTCCACAGTAAAAATTAATAGAGTAATTTAACGGTAGGGGAGTATTCATTTTTTCGAAGATAAGGGAGGTTATGATATTTTATTAAAACTCAGGGACTGAAAAAAATGCTTAGAGTGTTACGAGGCTATAATTACGTTCATCTGAAAGCGAAGCCAAAAGGGTTTTTGACTTTGCTCGAGATTCAAGGAAGAGAAGCCAAAAGGTCTCACGTACAAATATTCTGTTTAGGGTTGTAACAAGACAACCCTCCAGCCTGAACTCTGAACTGTGAAAGATTCGGACGAAGATAGAGTTACCTGATCAACATCTTTACAGGTAATTATATAGAGTTTTTGTGAGAAGCATTTTTGAGTAGAAGGGCCTTCTTTAGAAGTGCTTTGACATGGGTTTAGAGGGTTTTTCTTGTAGACATTGCTTTTAAGTGATTTTGAATCATTTTCTCTTTTTATTAAGCGACTCGTAAAAGAAGCATACAAAAGGAACCTATGATACGTTTTTTCTATCTCAAGAAGCACTGCAATCAAACACCATAAAAAATTGAAATAAAAAGTGGTGTAACCTCTTATCTGAAAGTAATTTTCATGGGGTAAGAGGTGCACTTCGTAGTGTTTGGTTCAAGTTCTTTTTCTAGTGTTTGGTTCAAGTTCTTTTTCTTACTTTGAAACGTGCCTAAGAAGTGCTTTTTGAGGAAGTAATTTTATGTGTTTTTAATGGTTTCAATCCTAGGATATTTGATTGAAGTATATTAGAAAAGGCGATTGAAGTGCTTTTCTGGGCCTTTTTAAAAAATCACTTTCTAGTTCATCAGAGCACTTTCAAATACTTTTGGCGAAGCACTTTGTTGGTGCTTTTACAGTATGTTGAATTTTTTCGTAAACTCATTCTAAATATTTTATAAAACTTGATTTAAAGTATTTTTGTAAAAAACAATTTTTACACGCCCCCATGCGTCCTTATTGGTGCATGGTTAATACATAGAAATTTTTAGCTTTCTTTTTTCTTGCTTTTGGTGTATAAAACTAAACTATTTGGAACACAATAGATTTTCTTACTTTTTATATAAAATGTTTTCAGCTTTAGGTGTTTGCGGAATTGAAGTTGAAGTATTCGTCCATTTTCAGTTAGAAAGAGAAAAAGTTTAATGTTTAGAGCTTGTACTGGATTAATTTTAGTTCTTTTTTTTTTTTGGGGGGAAATGCGGCTTCCAATCGCATAGTTTAGTTTGAAGTCTAACTTAGTTATTGTGAGAACATTAGATTGATTTTGTTTTCTGAAAGTGTTTCTTGTATTGGTTCTGAATATTTGTAGGGTACATAAAAAGTGCTTTTGGAGCTTACTTGTTAGTGCTTGGTTGTTATAGACATGAAGCGCAAGCGTTTACATAAAAGAAAGACATCAAAAAGTGCAGGCAAAAAGGCTCATCAACAAGGATTCTTCAATTATGCCGATCATGAAATTGAAGGAAATTCTGAGTCAGATGAGACTGATATCATAAGCAGTGAAGGAACTGACTCGGAGGATGATAGTTCTCTATGTTCCTCGATGGATAGTGATGAAGAAACTGATTCTGATGAAGTTGCCGGGCTAGCTGAGAAAGTGAGTAACTCATATGGTGATAAGGCCAAGTCTAGGAGCAAAGGTTCATCAAAGAAAAATGAGAATGTGAAGGTCAATAAGAAAGTAAAGGATTTGGAAAATTGCTATGGTAAAGCCAAGCACAAGGAACTGGATTATGCAAGTAGAAAGCATAAAAAATCAAAGACCCATCGTCAAGAATCTCGACATTGTAAGAAAGAATTAAAAGTTGCCTTGGAGGTATGTCGAAAATAGGGAGCCAGTGCCCGTGTTGAACTTTAAAGAATGTTTTTTCTCTTTTATTTGGTTGGCACTACGTTGAACTTTTATTTTGAAAGAAGTTTTTTGCTTGTAAAGGCAGTAGGAGTACCCTTGAACTTCTGAATGGGCAGTACCTTGACTATTCATTGCCAATTGTGGTTGAGAGGAACTTGAAACATTGTTACCTTGATGTTTCTTTTAATCAATTCACTTCATTGACAGGTGATTAAGAAAGTTATGAAGATGGAGGAGGCTGAGCCTTTCAATGTTCCAGTGGATCCAATAGCTTCGGGGAAACTTGTAAGTTTGAATTTTTAGGGAAAAAAAATCTATAAATGTTTTTGAAGCACTTTCTGTTCAAATATGTAACAATCAGCATGTCCAACAACTGCTAACATGCTGAGTTTCCTTGATTTGCATATATACTCAATCTCTTTAATACAAGACTAATATATATTAATTCGATTTAATATCCAATATGGTATAATATATAGGTTTTTAAAATATGGAAATGCACATATTTCAACAAGCTTGATCGGTTGTCTAAAATAACTTATCTGTCAAAGATTGATTGTTTAAGAATAAAAATTTAAGCTGGTCTTCCAATATAATTTCGTTCATATTCTGAATGGATTTATGTATCAAAACACTGAGTAACTAAAGAATTAACAAATTATTGACTTTCCGTGTGTATGCAAACCTCGTGCAAAATGTATCCATTATTGGACTATATACCATTTGCAAAGCCGCAGAGATAAAAGTCTTAACACTAGTTGTATATATGATAATCCACATTGAAAATGCACTGATGGGTGGGTGCTTTTGACTGCAAGCAGGATTATTTTGATGTCATAAACACCCCAATGGATTTTAGTACAATATGCAGCAATATTCAAAGACGTGTTAAATACATGAATGCAAAGGATGTATTAAAAGATGTCGAGATCATTTGGGAGAATTGCTACACATACAGCAAAAAAGGTGAGCTCATTTTGATCCTCATGAAGCGTGTGAAGAAAAAATTTATGAAGTATTGGACAGCTGCTGGTTTGTACCTTGAACATGGTAGGAAAACTAAAGGTGAGATTTCACAAGTGGCCTGTCTCTTGTTAGTTCAGTAATGCATATTGATTTTCATTTCTTTGATCAATTTGGCTTGTGAAGTTATTGTTGTACTTGAACTCTCAATGAATGGTCAATAGGAAATGCAAGTTATTAGCCTTGGATAATATATTACTGATTCTATGTCTTGTCATTTACAGTTTATTAAAAACTTCATTGCAGTCTTTCATACAGTTAAAGTTTCTTTGTTATGGTATAGTTCAGAGTACTTTGAGAGTTTTGGATATTTATGATGACATCAAAGAATATTTGTTCAAGAAGTCTTTCAATCAAATCCTGAGAATCCTCCATTTTATAAATTAAATTAAACTACAAAAGCATAGATTAAAATGGGCCTATGTTTAGATGTATCAAATTGAGCATGCACTTGATCAAACGAATTTCTTCAGTTTTCCTTTCGAAAACTTCCTTGCCTCCTCTCTGTGATTTTGTAAATTTAAAATTTTCCTTTACATTATTTCTCGACCTTATAATTTGCTAAATGTCAGGTTTTTGGCTTGTTAGTGTAAGTTAATAGTTGCAGGGTCTTTACAAAAACATATGTTTCCTTTTATTTTTCATGATGAAGAAACATCATTTGTAGTCTCGTACCTGTCATTTGAGGTGTTATTACCTTTGGATTTGATGTTCAGGTTACAGAAGCTTCTTCCTTTTTTTTCATTTTTCATTTGTTTTCTACTTCGGGTGAGAAATTTGAAGTTATGTTTCTAAGTATTATATCCATAACTTTAATAAATCATTTTGATTCCACTATCGGTATTCATTTTGTAATTCTTGCAATTTTTATTTTGTAGATGACACGCACCAACTTCATCCTACAACTTCTGGAATGACTAGCAGTAGACATGAACCTAGGAGTCAACCGGGATCCATAATTGGCAGCCCCACACGGTTGCAGCCAGATAATTCATACCCAAGCCAGCTACAGCTCCATTTGCCCTCTTCTTTTTGCAGCCACCCTCACCAGTCGCCACAGCCTCTGCCAAGTGCCACACAGCCACAGTGCTGCCCGTTCCTTGCAGATTGTGGTAGTACTGGTACACCATCTTTCATCTGTATCATTTTCATAAAATAACAATTTGCTATATCTGCAACCTACCCGTCTTTTCCGTTGCATTATAATTATTATGTTTCTATTCAAAGAATAAATTTTATAGCTTCTATTCTAGGGCATCTACATATGCCGCGAAGTCTCGATGAGTCCCATTATACCTCCAGCCAGTGCCAGCTGCAAAACCAATATAAATCAAGTTGTGAGCAGCCCCATTACTTGCAGCCCCCGAAGCAGAGCACTAGCCAAGTAAATTACTCCCGGTCACAGGCTGGCCGAGATATACGTACGGTAGTTATATCTGGACAAGTATCAGATCGCAATTTGTGTAGTTGTGTATTTATTTTTTATTTTATTATGATACCGGCTATTGTTATTGTACTCTTCTATATGAAGGATCCATACACTTACCAACTCATGCAAACTCTGCTATAAAGCAACATGAGAGTAGCAGCCGCTCTGATTCCCAGACACAGCAGCCTCGGTTGAGCTACAACCAGCCGAATCATCTACAGAAACAAAGCCAACCACAGCCTTCTCCATTACAGGCTCGTGCAGAGGTTGGTAGTGCTGGTATGTTGTGCATAGATTTTTTTTCTTTTCTATAGATAAACAATTACAGCTTGTTGAATATATATTTAGCTTTACTCATTAATAATGCAAAGTGTGAGTTACATATATTTGTTCATGTCATAATCACTTTTGGTTCTGATATTCTTAATCTTATTATTTTGTCGGTCTCTATGTGAGCGGTGCCTGGTTTGTGAACTGTCAAATTGTGTTTGAATTATACCAAATTGGTTGTCCAATATGGTTCTTCGTTTTCCTCTGAAGCACATTCACACTGACAGCTTCCTACAAATCACAACGTAGGACACAGTGATCATCTGCCTAAGTGTCCAGTGGATCCAATGGTCGTCAATTCCACCCAATTGCAGCCCAAACGGCCACCTACAAGACCCAACCAGCCCAGTGAATTGCAGGAGCATCAGGAAAGCTATGGCAAAACTCAGCCATCTCAGCCTCAGAATAGCATACATATTGACTGTGCAGGTACCTAATGATCATGAATGTAAAGTTATTTTTTAGTTTTATCATTTTTTATGACTGAAATTATGATTGATGTATTAATTACTATATAGCTTTCACCTTTTTCTCTTGAATAGTAATGATATCAACTAACAGTAGCAACTAGTAAAGAGTGTAAGCAATAGATGTGTAGATCTCATAGAAAATTACAAGTACTCTTATAACAATAAGTTCTTTCTCTACATTTTTCTGTACTTCTGCTCAATGTAAAATCTCAATCTCCTACCTGACATTTGTTTCTTATTTTCTGGTTATGGTGATATGAATCGTTTGGTTTAATGACATTCTCGTGTCACTTACAAGACTCTCCCATAAGGGACGGCAAAAGTACACAGAATTTTGAGGTTGATCCCATGATTTGCAGTCCGAGCAAACAAGTTCAATTTTCCCCCACTCAATCCCTGGATCCGCCACAACAGCCCTTACAGAGCATCTTACAGCCATACAAGTTACCCCAACTCGTACAGAGGAAACGCAAGGGGAGGGGACCTTCTCGGTGCCTATTCCTGAGGGACATGCCTGAAGGTGAGCGCATAAGAGTCCCTATCGACAGTCTAGGGGAGCCCATTGGTCCTGCCTCAACCAAGCTAGTCAGCTTCCTGGGCATAATAGCAAGAGATGGTCGGATGGCACCCCTTATATATGTTAGTTGGAAAGCAATGCCAAGGGAGGCCAAAGAGAAGATGTGGAAGTGTGTCCAGGTGCAAGAGACTAGAAATGATTATATCTATGTTGCAATGTTTTAGTTTCATTATTTGATTGTTTGGATTTTTATGTTTATAGTCAAGGTTCATCATAGATCCAATCTGTAAAGAGTGGATATTAAAGTCCCTTAGCAGAAAATGGAGGAGCTGGAAGTCAGAGTTGAAGGTAAATCATTATTATCCTCATCAGACTGATGAGGAACGATTGAAGGACCGTGATCCAAGGGTGTTTCCAGATCAATGGCCTGTCCTCATATCCTTTTGGAGTTCTGAGAAGGGCAAGGTATTGCCGAACATTCGAACTTCTACATCTATTTCCCCAAATGATACCACATTTAGGCATGTGAATTTGAAGGAAAGAATTGGATATGATCCTAAAATATAGAAATGCTTAAGGGAGGTTCCTTAAATCTGGAAATGCTTAAGTGAAGTTTAAGTATTACATACTTTTCCATATTGTTAGTTGAATATACAAATGTCCTGTTATATGTGAATATAAATGATCTGATGGAGAGAGTGTTGCTTTAAATTCATTGCATTGGACTTTAGTTAGAATGCCAGCTTCACCCTTATTTTGTTACTATCCTGTTTCCATTACAATTTCTCTTCAGTTTTTCGAAGCTTATTCAGGCAATTGAAACTAGGTACTAATCCAAATACTCTCCCAGTTTCATTAACTTGTGTGGGAGAGACCCCATTATTATTATTATTGTTATTATTTTTTCTGAGTCTTCATGAATGAAGAAACAATAATAAGCATGGAGCAAACTGTAATTTAGAAAATTCATCTCTGTTCATTAACTTTTCCTCTTTGTTTACATGGGATGTTGAAACATGATGGTCAACTATGCCACCTTACAGATGCTTAGTGCTATAAATAAGTCCGTCCGTGCCAAACAGATGGCTGACCACACTTCTGGCAGAAAGAGCTTTGCAAGAATACGGGAGGAGGAGGTAGCTTTATTTTTTGAAACTTCTCATTACATGATTGCTTTTCTTTTTTTTTTTTTAAACACCGCA
This sequence comes from Boswellia sacra, assembly GCA_013180625.2. Classification (NCBI taxonomy): domain Eukaryota; kingdom Viridiplantae; phylum Streptophyta; class Magnoliopsida; order Sapindales; family Burseraceae; genus Boswellia; species Boswellia sacra. The sequence continues at coordinate 68,617 of SNVD02001646.1, forward strand.
ATGCATTATTATTTTACTTTTTTTATTTGAGGACAGCAGATGAAGAGGCAAAATGGAGAAGAACCAACAGAGGAAGAACATTATATATTAACCCATACTAATAAGAAAGGGCAGCCTGCAAATGAGAAAGCAGCTGCAAAAATTGTATGTACAAGTAGCAGAAGAGCTACATGATTTCATCTTTTAGCTACTTTCATTTTTAGCCCAATACATACCTATTTTCATTTTTGGCCCAATACATACCTATTTGTTTTTAGTCTATTAACTTAATATTCTACTTTTGATGTCTTTATTGCAGTCACAGCTCGAGGAGCATGCTAAGCAAAAAAAGAGCTTGGAGGACAGTGATGACTCGGATGATATACACCGTCAGGAAATGGTAGAAGAAAGAAATTCTCATTGGGACTATGGTGATCACACTAGGATGGCTTCTGAGGGTAGGAAATCAGCTAAAAATGATGAGGTAAGCATGGTGCTGAAAAAAATTGAGGCGATGGAGAAAAAGCATGCAGAAATGGAAACCCTGATTGCCTGCGGGTTGGCTTCTGAGGGTAAGAAATCAGCTACCAATGAGGTAACCATGGTGCTGAAAAAAATTGAGGCGATGGAGCAAAAGTATGCACAAATGGAAACCCTGATTGCTAGGTTGACATCAAGCATGGAGAGAATCCTGGACGAGAAAGAGATATCAAGCTTCACCATCTAAGCTTTCAGGTGCCAAACAGGTATATATCATTTAGATTTACCACTTACTTGAACTTTTAATAAATGTTCGACTATTTTTAATACTTTGTATCAATTATGATCCTGGTATTTTTTTCAAATTTTAAAATAAATTTTATATAAATTAATTATAGATATTTGTGGAAACAATTTTAACTTGGTATTTTACTCAAATTCTCGTGATAAATGTTCATATATGTGTGTGTGTGTGTGTGTAAAACTAGATGATATATATAAAAAAATCTTTGAAAAAAAAATATTTCATAATTAATCATGGGCTTAAATAAAATATAGGGCCTTAAGAATTTTAAATAAAAATTTAGGGTTTTATCATCATTTCAGTTTTGGGACCTTAATGATGAAAGATAAACTTTTAGGGCCTTAAAGAAATTTGGGGCCCCAGGCGACTGCCTCGCTTGTCTCGGGGTTAAGCCGGCACTGGGCAGGAATGATCAACGAATTCCCATATGGAAGAGGGCATCTTTGTTTTTAAGAGAAAGTGAAAAGAAATAAACTATTTTTACCTTTCATCTATAGCAGTTATCCTTAGGATTAGAGAAGTGGTCCACCAACAATTTTTTTCTTTTCCTTTTCCTTGTAAAGAGTGGTTGAGGGGACTACATTTAGGTGCCAAAAATTATATCAACTTGCTGCCTGGTCTTTCATTGATTCATTTATTGTTCACCACATCATATGGTGTATTATCGTATGTTTTTATACATCTCATTTTGCCAATAACCAACAACTCACCATATTCTCATTTTGCTAACCTTGTTATGTGGTCCTTCATTAATTCAGGTATTGTTCAATTCATTATATTTTTGTTTTTATGCCACACTCTTATCCATCTGATTTGATCATTAACAAACAAACTCACCATATTGCTAATTTACTAACCGCGTTTTCATATTTCTTTGGTTTTCCCTTTGCTTGCAGGCCATATACACAGTGGATTAATCTTATTAGGTTCTACAAAACTTTATATTTTAAACATCTGTTCTGCTACCTTGCATGGTGATTAACGATGGTAATGAATTTTTAGATGTGTATTCTTTCTGCAACCGGACCATCGAACCCATTTGATACATTAAAGAATTTTCATCTTGGGGTTGGTTCATGAGGTCAATCAGGCATTCAGCAAGTTGAGTTGTAAGATGATGCCTAATAATCGTTAGTTTTCGTACTTTCTGAAGATGTTATTTGTGAGTACAATGTTTTTTGTTGATATTGTTCGGTAATATGATAAAATCTCTCCAAGCATGCATGCACTGGAAAAGCAATTTCATACATGTAAATTTTGAAAAAATATATAAAAAAAAATCCATACTAAACCAGTTATTTGGCTTGCGAAGTCACGATATATTTTGATACATACAAATTTTGTAGAAGAATACTCTTTTCATCTTTTTAAGGATCTTATGACACGTCATTTATAATATTAGATTGATAAGAGTTGCATATTCAGTAATTTATTTCCTTCTCAATCACCAAAACACATTGCTTTTGATATTCTTCATCTCGAACGACTGCGTATCTTCGACCATCTGCATTGCACTCATCGTCTAAACTCTCTAACAAATTTCCGCTAGACATCGACATAAAACAAAATCAAATTATTTATAGTCGTTTTATAGCTTTTGTCTTCTATATTGCTTAAAGTGTAACCCTTCTTAAAAGGATTAATTGGTGGTTTCAGTTTCTTCCAACTGAAAGCTGAAAATTAGTTCGAAGGTTACAACTTCAGCAAACTTTTTTTCTTTTTTTATGAGAGGCACCATCATCATGTGTTTGAGAAGAAAAAAGGCAACTTCACGTACAGGCAAATATTGCATGATATTTGATCAAAAATAGTAGTCAAATCGGACAAAATGGGGTATTAGGGTTCTCATCATCATCCAAAGAAGAACCGTAATAAAGAACCAAGTGCTTGACATTCACCGGAAGTGTGATTATAACTTGGCAACTTGAAATGTTAGACATTTGGATTAATCATTTCAAAAATCTCCACAGGTCCAATCTTGCAATAAAGATATCTAAAAAGAAAATTATTGGTATAATATTGTAATAAATTAATGAAGGAAAATTCATTAAACTTTTTATAAATAAAATATCTCTTTATTTTTACAAATGAAAATTCAAATAAATCATAAAAGTTACAAAAAAAATTCTTAATAAACAACTTTTTCTATTTTTAGATGATGGTATAAGTATTAAATTTTGTTATTAATTTATAGAATGTAGCATGATGGTATAACTTTTTATTTTTTATTCAAGTTTTATTATTTTATTAGTCAAATAGGAAAATGGGGTATTAGTTTCACCACGTAATGTTGGTTAAAATCATTAGTTATACTACAATACACCAAGTGCATTCCACACACTCATTTTTTTTATAAAGTTCAAGATTTTTTTATATATAATTTGAGAAAATGAATATAAATTTTGATAATCACGAGTTTTATCTAAATTTTTTATGGAATTCTTATACTTTACATGTATTTCCTAAATTTTATGCAAAAATGCCAAATTTTATATAATAAAAAAATATGGAGGACAGAGCAGGCGCGCGATGCAATGTTGGCTTTATTCTTTCTTATTTCTAAATCTTATTTTCTGTGCTGTATATTTTTTAATACAATTTATATTCAATCTCAATCACATATTCTTTTTAAAATTTAAAATAATTTAAAATTAACCGCATATCCTTAAATTCAATTAAAAATAAAAATATTATATTAATAAAAGAACGCACCGTATTTCTAAAAAACTGAAACTTTAAAAGGGTTTTATTATTTGTTGTTATTTATCGAAACCAGTGGATCTGTTAAGGGCCAAAGGGAATTTCAATCTGGAAGTGAAACAAAAAGTTAATTTGACTTTGCTCGAGATTCAATTTCAATCTGGAAGTGAAACAAAAAGTTCATTTGACTTTACTCGAGATTCGAGAAAGAGAAGCCCAAAGGCCTGCATAGAGCATTCTGTTTATAATCAGAATAAGACAACACTCCAGTCTGAACTCTGAACTGCGGAAGATTCGGAATTTTGGAACAAGGAGGATAACGTGAACAACATCTTTACAGGTAAATAGAGCTTTTATGGGAAGCATTTTTGGGTAGAAGGGCTTTCTTTGGAAGTGCTTCGATATGGGTTTAAGTGGGTTTTACTGTAGACATTACTTCTAATTGTTCTTGAATAATTTTCTTAATTTCTTTTATCTGACTTGTAAAGGAAGCATGCAAAAAGTACTTATAATGCTTCGTTTCTATCTCAAGAAGCATTGCAATCAAACGCCGGAAAGTTGAAACAGAAAGCTGTCTAAGTAACTCTTATCTAAAAGTAATTTTTATGGTGTAAAAGATGCTGTCATAGGGGGTTTTGGTTTAAGTGTTTCTCAACTCAGAAAAGTACTGGAGAAGTGCTTTTTGAGAAAGTAATATTATGTATTTTTAATGGTTTCGATTCTAAGCTACTCAATTGAAGTGCATTAAAAAAAGGCATTTGAAGTTCCTTTTTGGACTTTTTTCTAGATATAAAAGCACTTACAAACACTTTTGGAGCAGCACCTTATTGTGCTTTTTACAATAGTATGAGATTCTTTTTCCTTATAAATCGATTCGAAATGCTTTCATAAAAAATTGATTTTAAAGAATTTTTGCATAAAGCAATTTTATACTAACTCATGCATCCTTATTGGTTCAGTCATACGTTGATATATTTTAGCTTAATTTTGTGGATGGTTTATATGTGGTTATATTTTGTTTTCTTTTGCTCTCCCAAAGAACTTCATGGGATCAATGCGGTAATAGATTTATGTGAAAGCCTTAGTTTTTCCCTTTTTTTTCTTGGCTTTTAGTTGTAAAATTAAACTCATTTAGAAGAACAATGAATTTTCTTACTCTAATATAAAATGCTTTCTCTGTTGGTATATGTATAATTGAAGATGAAGAATTCATCAATTTTCTGTTAGAGAACAAAAAAGTTTAACTTTGGAATAAGCTAGTATTGGATTAATTTTACTTACTCATTTTTGTTGAAATGCGGTGGCTTAATATGGCTTGGTTTTGTTCGAAATCTACTTTATGTACTGTGACATTGTTAGATTGATTTTTTTTTTTTTTGCTGAAACTGATTCTTGTGTGTCTCCTGAATTTTGTAAGGTAGATACAAAGCTGAAAGTGCTTTTGAAGCTTGTTAGCGCTTTTTTATTATATCCATGAAGCACAATATTGTATTTAGAGAAAAGACATCAAAAATTGCCACCAAAAAGGCCCATCAACAAGGATTTTTGGATTATGTCGATCATATAATTGAAGGAAATTCTGCATCAGATGAGACTGATTATAAGAGCAGTGAAGAATCTAAGTGGGGGGATGACAGTATTTCTCTATGTTCCTCGATGGACAGTGATGAAGATACTGACTCTGCTAATCTTGGGAGGAGGTTGGAGAAAGTTATTAAAGCATATGGTCACGAGGCTAAGTCTAGGAACAAAGATTTTTCAAACAAAGCTGAAAATGTGAACGTTAATAAGAAAGTATAGGATTTGGTAAGTTGCTATGGTAAAGCCAAGCTCAAGGAACTGGGTACTTGGAGTAAAAAGCGAAAAAAATCAAAAAATCATTGTCAAGAACCTAGATACTGTAAGAAAGAATTAAAAGCTGCCTTGGAGGTATGTTGAAAATAGGGAACCAGTCTCTGTTTAAAGTTTCTTAATAAAGAATTTTTTATTTATATTTTTGGTTAGCTCAATGACTGTATTTCTTTTCTATGCTTTTGAAAGAAAATTTGGTTTTATTTTTGCTTGTAAAGTAAGAGCACTCTTGAAATGCTGATGAGGAATACCCTTGAGTATTGTTTATTGTGAAATTCTGGTTGAAAGAATTTGATGCATTGTTACCTTGCTTTTTTCTAAATCATTTTGCTTCATTTGATAGGTAGACATGTCAAATGGCCTCATGCAATTAAATGAACTTATATTTTTAAGCCTAATATAAAAATAATATTATATTGCACTCTACAGTGCTACTATAGTGATAATGTCACATCATATTTATGTTGTACATTCATTTTATGTTACATTCAAAATTATTTAAATTTATACTAATCCAATCATAACAGCCATTTGACCACCATTGATAGGTGATTAAGAAGGTTATGAAGATGGAGGAGGCTGAGCTTTTCAATGTTCCATTGGATCCTATAGCTTCAGGGAAACTTGTAAGTGTGAACTGCAGAATACTGTATATATTTGCATTTGTTAGGGGTGTGGATGTATTGTAGTATGTTTGTGTCGTCAAGGCACAATGATATAAATTCTATTAAAGCTTGTAAAATGCTCAGGGACTATCAGATGGACACTTCGATTAGAGCTTGTGAAGTGTCAGTGTTGACATATGTGATGACCAAGACATGCATGTCAAAATATTTTGATACACATACTAGTCAAGTATATGTACTAGAAAGCATGTCCGACAAGTGATAACAAGCTGAGTTTCTTAAGGCATATATACATTTGTTATAAGAAATATATTAATTCTAGTAACTGTCCAACATGGTATAATATTAAGGTTTATAAAATAAATCTTGACCGTGCCTTAAGCATGTCATTAATCACATATTTCAACAAGCTTGACCAGCTGTCTATAAAAACTTGCTTGTTATAAAATGAATGTTTAAGAACAAAAATTAAAGGTAGCCAGTCTTACAATCTAATTTCCTTGATATTCTTGAACGGATTTATGAATCAAAGCACCTAAGTAACCGTAGAGATCAACAAATAACTTATGTGTATGTATGCAAACCTCTTGCAACTGTATCCATCACTGCACTATTATTTGCAAATCCCTGCAGATGAAAGTCCACACGAATTGTCTTGTATCCCTGATAAAACATATTAAAAATGCACTGATGGGTGGGTGCTTTTGACTGCAAGCAGGATTATTTTGATGTCATAACCACCCCAATGGCTTTTAGTACCATATGCAGTAATCTTCAAAGTTGTGTTAAATACATGAATGCAAAGGATGTATTAAAAGATGTAGAAATCATTTGGGAGAATTGCTACAAATACAACAAAAATGGTGACCCCATTTTGATCCTTATGAAGCGGGTGAAGAAGAAGTTTTTGAAGTATTGGACAGCTGCAGGTTTGGACATTGAACATGGAAGGAAAATTAAAGGTGAGAGTTCATAAGTAGGCTCTTTTCTGTTAGTTCATTAATGCATATTGATTTTCATTATGGTGCAATTAGTTTGGATAGTAAAGTTATTATGGTACTTGAACTGTCAATGACTGGTTAATCGGAAATGCAACAAATTAACCTTTTAACAATATTACCAAATTTATGACCGGTCATTTTACAGTATTTTTAACAAAATTTACTTTATTTTACAATCCCTCATTATAAGTTTCTTTGTTATGGTATGTTAAGAGTCTTTTGAGATTATTCTTTATTTATGATGACACTAAAGACTATTGTCAAATCCCGAAAAATCTCCCATTCTATTAATTAAATAACAGCATAGATTAAGATGAGCCTATATCTTTAGATCCAAAATAATTAAATTCAGCTTGCACTTGATCAAACTATTTCGTCAGTTTGGCTTCTGAAAAACTTCCTTGCCTCCTCTTTGTGATTCTGAATTTAAATTTTTGCTTCAAATTATTTCTTGACTATATCATTTGCAAAAGATCCAGTTCCTTGCTTGTTAGCTAAGATTATAGTAGCAGGGTCTTTACACAAAAATGTCTCATTTATTATTTTTCACAATGAAAGGTATTTTTACATCGTTTATAGTATTATACCTGTCATTTGAGGTGTTAAGTATTATTTACATGATAGAGTGTCAGTTAATCTACATGAAAGGTTTATGCTAGATCCATGGCTAAACCCCCAGTTAAGTTCAATTATTCTAGGCGCGAGAAGTGATTTTCTTTTAAGGGCAGAAAAAGGAAAGAAGAGCGCTTGTTTTTACTTTTGCTGTTTTGTTAAGTTTTTTCTGTTGCAAATAAGGCTTGGAGTTAGTTATTTTATTGCTGAGCTGGAAAAAGGGGTAGTTAGTTAGAGAGTATTAAGGGAAAGGGGAGAGGGAGAGAGAAGGGAGGAAAAAATTCTGTTAAGAGTCTAGTTCCTGGTAGAGCTGGCAGACCTCTCGAAAGTCTGCTGCATTACTCTACTGTTGTTTTTTTTTCTTGCGTGCTAAGATTGGATTTCCAGAAAAGTTTCTACTCTCGAAGCAACTATTTTAATTCCTCTTCTACATATCTGCTCTGGTTTGCTAAACTGTGTTGTGTGTCAGAAAGAACTTAACAGTTTATCATCTGGAATGACTAATAAATAACTATTAGCTAGGTAAGAGTCTCTTTCATTTGTAAGTGATCTTAGCATATTGCTCTTTTTGTTTACTTCTATTGGATAGGCAAAGCCAGCTTGTAAAAAAATAAAGATAGAGGGACAGAAGGCATTGCATATCTTTCCCAGAATTTTTATCTCTTTGCTTCTATCTTCTTATATATGGTGCTTTAGAGTGCCAATATGCTATTATTTTTCAATGTGGCATCCATTTGAAATCGAAATGCTTAAAGAAAGTTTCATTTCCAGGAATAGCTAACTAGGACTTTGGATCTGAGATTCAGGTTACAAAAGCTTCTTTTTTTTTCGTTTGATTTGTTTTTTAATTCAGGTACCGTGAAGTTCTTGTTTCTAAGTGTAAGAGCGGGTTGCTTGTGCTGCATACTGTTATGAAAATGTTGTGCTTTTTATTTTTGTTTCCATAGCTGTGCTGGCAGAAATATTAAAAAATTTGTGGATATCTAATTATATCTTATACTCACGACAATGATTTTGATTACACCATAGTGGCATTCATTTTGCAATTCTTGTTTTTTGCAATTTTTGGTTAGATAATTCACACCGACCTCTTCCTGCAGATTCTGGTATGACTAGCAGTGGATGTGAACCGAGGTGTCAACTGGGTTCCATGATAGCCAGCCCTACCCAGTTGCAGCTAGATAAGTCATACCCAAGCCAGCTCCAGTCACCCTCACCTTGGTGCACCCACTGTTACCTGTCACAGCAGCCTCAGCCAAATTCCACACAGCCACATTCCTGCCAGTTCCATGCAGATTGTGGTAGCGGTACACTATCAATCATCTCTATCATTTTTATGAAAGATCAATTTGCTATGCTTCCAATCTACTTGTTTCTTCCCTTGCACATTTCTGAGCAAGTTGATTTCTGATTCATCCATCGAATTTTCTCATGATAAAAGCAATTTAAATGTCATGTTTCTACTCTAAGAATAAATTTTATGACTTCTATTCTAGGGCATCTATATATGCCCGGAAGTCTCAATAAGTCCCAATATACCTCCAGCCATTGCCAGTTGCAGCAGCATCAATCAAGCTATGACCAACCACATTACTTGCAGCCTCCCAAGCAGAGCACCAACCAAGTTAATTACTCCCAGTTACAGGCTGGCCAAAATATAGGTACTGCAGGTAAATCTAGATAAGAAATCTTAGATTGCAATTTGTGTTGTCGTGTATTTATTCTTTATTTTGTCATGATATCCATTATCATTGATGTACTATCTATATGAAGGTTATTCGCACTTAACACCTCATACGAATTCTGCTGAAAAGCACCATGAGAACATGCCTCAGGGTCTAGCGGATTCCATGATTGACAGCCTCACTCCTTCTTGGATAAAGCAGTCGCAGACAAAAAACAACGAGCTGAATCATCTGCAGAACAAAGCCAACCACAGCCCTCACCTTCACAGGCTGTTACGGACTTTGATAGTACCCGTAAGTGTGTATAGATTTAGAGATACTTATGGTAACAATGTAAAGTTTGAGTTACATATATTTGTTTCATAGTCTTATTATTTAGTTTTTCTCTCTGTGTGATGATTGGTTTATGAACCATCAAATTGTATTTGAATTGTAGAAAATTAGTTTTCCAATGTGGTTTGCTTCATTTTTGTTTGCAGAACGGTCAAGCTTACAGCTTCCTACAAATCACATCATGGGGCACAATAGTCATCTGCCCAAGTGTCCAGTGGACCCCATGGTTGTCAACTCCATCCAATTGCAGCCCCAACACCCTACCCCAAGTCTCAACCAGCCCAGTGAATTGCAGGAACATCAGGAAAGCTTTGGCAAACCACAGCCATCTGAGCCTCAGGCCAGCATACATATTGATTGTGCAGGTACCTCTGAACATAAAGTTTGTTTTGGATCACTTTTTATCATTTTTGAGACTATAATTATAGGATTATGATGTATGTATTAATTGCTATATATTTTTTATTTATTTCGCTTGCATAATAGTGATAACAACTAACAATAGCAACTAGTAAAGAGCATAATAAGAAATAGATATTTAGATCTCATGAAAATTACAAGTTGTTACAACTTTGTGTTTTTTTTTTTAGCATACTTCTCTACATATGTATGAGTATTACCTGCGCCGCTGCCTGTCTTTGTTTTGATTTATTGTCTGTACTTCTGCTCAATGTTAGATCTCAATCTCATTTCTATCATTAGTTTATCTACTTTCTAGTTATTGCGTAACGGATCTTTTGGTTTAAGGACATCTTGTTTCACTTGCAGACTCCCCCAGAAGTGACAACAAAAGTACACAGAAGTGTCTGGTTGATCCCATGATTGGCAGTCCAAGCAAACAGCTGCAAGTTCAGTTTTCCACTGCTCAGCCACGACAGCCCTCGCAGAGTATCTTACAGTCATACAAGTTACACCAATTGCAGAAGAAGAGGAAGGGAAGGGGACCTGCTCGGTGCCTATTCCTGAGGGACATACCCGAAGGTGAGAGGGTAACTGTTCCTATCGACAGTCTGGGCGAGCCCATTGGTCCTGCATCAACCAAGCTAAGCAGCTTCCTGGGCATAATAGCAAGAGATGGTCACATGGCACCCCTTATCTATGTTGGATGGAAAGATATGCCAGAGGAAGCCAAAGAGGAAATGTGGCAGAGTGTCCAGGTGCAAGAGAATAGAAATACTGATATCCCTATGTTGCACTGTTTTTGTTCCATTATATGACTCTCGGATTTTTATGTTCATAGTCAAGGTTCATCATTGATCCAAGTTGCAAAAATTGGGTACTGAAGTCCATTAGCCATAAATGGAGATGCTGGAAAGCAGAGTTAAAGGAAAACCATTATTATCCTCATCAGACTGATGAGGAACGATTGAAGGACCGTGATCCAAGGGTGCTTCCAGATCAATGGCCTGTCCTCATATCCTTTTGGAGTTCTGAGAAGGGGAAGGTATCACTGAACATTTCACTTCCTCTTTTTTCCCCAAAATGAAACTGCATTCAGGAATGTGAATTTCCCCAAATCTGGAAATGCTTTAATAAGGTTCAAGTAGTTCATCCTTTGCACGTAGTTAGAGAATTTGTAAAGATTTAGTGAAGAAATTGTTACTTTAAGTTATATTAGAGTGGACTTTGGTTAGAGTGCTAGCTTCTCCCTTATTTTCTTTCTATTGTGTCTCCTTTAATTTGAGTCTTTTGTGAAACCTTTCATCGGGCAACTGAAAATAGGAACTAATCCAAATTCTCTCTCGGTTTCATCTACTTATTTGGAAGCAGACCCCTTATTTTATTTTATTTTTCTGTCTTCATGAATGAATAAACAACAATAAGCATGTAGCAAACTCAATGTTTCAAATTCATTAAATTTTCCTCTTGATTTGCATGGGATGTCGAAACATGAGGTTGTATTTGCCATCTGATAGATGCTTAGTGCTACAAATAAGGCTAACCGTGCAAAACAGAAGTCTGTCCACACTTCTGGCAGAAAGAGCTTGGCAAGGTTACACGAAGATGAGTTAGCTTTACTTAAAGAAACTTCTTATTACATGATTGCTGTTCACACATAATGCATTATTTTTCTGTCATTGATTTGAGGACAGCGGCTCAAGAGGCAAAATGGAGAAGAACCAACTGAGGAAGAACTATATAGATTAACCCATACTAACAAGAAAGGGCAGCCTGTAAATGAGAAAGCTCAAGCAAAAATTGTATGTTCAAGTTACTGAACTGCACCTCTAATTATTTTACTTTTTCAGTCCAGTATGTGTGCAGATTTGGTTGTTAGTCTTTGTACTTCTTAATCTACTCCTGGTGTCTTTATTAGTCAAAGCTCCAGGAGCAAGCTAAGCAACAAAACAGCTTGGAGGACAGTGATGACTCAGATGATATCTACCACCAGGAAATGCTAGAAGAAAGAAATGATCACGGAGTTGGAGACCACGATGATCACATGACGATGGCTTCTGAGGGTAGGAAATCAGCTAACAATGAGGTAACCTTGGTTCTGCAAAAAATTGAGGCAATGGAGCAAAAGTATGCACAAATGGAAACCCTGATTGCTAGGTTGACATCAAGCATGGAGAGCTTCCTTGATGAGAAACATAGACTGAGTGCAGGTTCTCCTTCCAAGACTTCAGGTGCCAAACAGGTATCATTTAGATTTACTAAGATTGAACTTTGGACATTTTTCTTTTCATGGCATATAATCTTTGCTTGTTTATCTTAACAGGTTTCCAAAACTTCGCATGCTCTGGAGGATTCACCACAGCAACAACTGCACTCTGCATCATCAAGCGATAAGATACCGTCTTGTGAGGTGACTAAAATTGTCTCTTAAGGTTTCTTTTCGCTTTGATTACCCATGCATTATTGCAGTGACACAATGTGACCAATATATTGACACCAAAAAATGGGAGAATAGTTTTTACCAACTTTAGAAGTATGGTTCCGAATAATGTTTTTAAGTCAATTTTATGGGAGTATTTAGGTGGCAAATTAAATCAACTTGCTGCCTGCTCTTTCACTGCTTTACTTATTGTTTTAAACTCATTATACTGTGTATGATGGTGTGTTTTTATTCATCTTACCGTGTTCACAATTTTCGCTAACCTGCTGCTGGGGATCAATCTTCCATTGATTCATGTAGTGCTCAGTCCATTTTATTGTGTTTTTATGCTATGTTCTAATGCATCTCACTTTGCCAATAACCAACAAACTCACCATATTCAAAAGTTCTTTTTGTTCTTCCTTTGCTTGCAGGCCATCTGCATAGTGGATTGATCTTACTAGGTTCTACAACCTTATAGTTTAAACATCTGTTTTGCTACTTTGTGTGGTGAAAGTATGATCAAAATGAGCCACTAGACGTGTATTTTTTTTGCAACCGGAACATTGAACCCATTTGATCCATTAAAGAATTTTCATTTTGGGGTCGGTTCATGAGATCAAGCAGACATTCAGCGGTTGGGTTGTAAGATGAAGCATAATTATCTTTTGTTTTAGTACTTTCTGAAGATGTTATTTGTGAATCCAATATGTTATGTTGATATTGTTTTGAATTTTGATAGAATCTCTCCAAGCAGACATACACCAGAATAGCATTTTCATACATGTAAATTTTGAAAATAAATTAATCCATACTAAACCAATTATGAGACTTGCAAAGTTTAGTCGATATATTTTTAGTATAGATAGATTTGGCGCAATAATACCATCATCTTTTAACGATCATATGACATGTCATGTGCAATATTTGATGGATAAGAGTTATATATTAACTAATTTTTTTTCTTCCCAATCACCAAACATGTTGCTTTTTGTTTTCTTCATATCAAACAAGTGATTATCTTCTGCCATCCGCGTTGTGCTTATCTTTCAAATTATGTGACGAAGCTTCATATAAAGTGCAAATTTCAGCAAGATATCGACATCAAACGAAATTCAGATTATGGTTGTTGTATAGCTTTTTTCTTCTATATTCTTTCAAGTGTCCTTATAGGCAGGGCATAACAAAAATTTATTTTTTCTTCAGGTGGGTTAAAATTTTCTTACTACTGTTTAGTCTATAACTAAATTTTTTAACCAAAAAATTAGAAAAGTTTATATATAGGCATGATACATGTAAAGTAAACAAGGCATATATATTTAACTTGTTTTAAATATTAAATTAAAAATTTAGAAGGAGACAGAGGAGAATAATAGAAAGTCCTAACCTAGTGTTAAAGATTTAATTGGTTACATTTTATAACAAAATAGTAAAAAGATAATAAAGAATATTTTGAAATATAGAATAAAAGATTGTTTTGGTTTTCTAAAATTTGGGGCGGGCTATAAATGAGAAGTTGAGTTTTGAAGCAAGGTTATCCGTGTCATAATTTGAACTTCATAGGCAAAATTTTCGTTTCTCTGCGAGGTACCATTTCTTACGTATTTCGGAGAACAAGGCAGTTTTAGTCTTGGAATTTTGTGTCAGAAGATAAACAACAGTATGGTAATGGAAGTTTCATAGTAATTTTGATGGGTTAAAAAGTAGTGGATATTTGATGATATCAATTAACTATGAAACATTTTCAATTTAAGTGATGATGATTTGAAATAAGACTCAGACTAATTAAATTTTAAAAAATTAATGTTGTCAAAATTGTACTTAATGGTATCAAGAAAAAATAAATTAATAAATATTTACTATTTAATATCATCTTTATCTTGTGCCACATGATCCTAAAAATCTTAGGTAAAATGTAATAAGAGAATATAAGTCCATAAATTTGAACTGATAATTTAACAAAAATCCCCCTTCATTTGAGTAAATATTTATCTTCGTAATAAATTTATCTCAAATTCTCTCCACGAGAAGATGTTTTAAATTCGAGTATTATGATATTGACATGATAATATTATCACTTGACGAAATCATCTCACCCGTTATATAATTAATTGGCATCATATAATTAATTTACATTATTTGACATATATTTGGTCTAGGAAAATCTATTATATTAAAATAAGAGATAAATATTTTTCATTACCTTCTTGAACTGACCAAGAAATTTTGTTTTACAAGACCTTATTAATTTGTTTTATGCATAAAACAAGCGAATGGGCCAAAGAATAACAATTATAAGAAGATTTATCGTAACTAATAGACAAGAAGGGGGATTTATACAAAAAAGATCAGAGAGAATAGAACAAAGATGGTGTAGAGGTAAATTATTTATACAAAAAAAAAAAAAAAAAAGAAATGAAACCCTCAAGAAACATGTAATCCTTTCAAGGTGGTAGGTTTTCTAGGAGACTCAAATGGTGGTTCAAGTTCCAACAACGGCTGTAGAGGATAAAAGGAGAATGTCGGGGGGTAAGGCTAAACCTGGTAGCGGTGAAAATATAACACATTGTGCATAAATTATAATAGAAATATTACTTTTCCAGTAGAAGTGAAATTGGGCAAATAAATCTTATTCTAGTTCTACGGAAGCAATGACAACTGGTGCAGAATGTATTATGAATGAGAACAATTGGTATTCGGATTCAGGTGCCAGTAATCATCAAACAAATGATCTCAAAAATCTAATATTTAGTTTTGAAATCTTGTGAAATTTTTTTGTACCACTGCGAGATAATTAATCAAACTCCATCACTCTAAATTAAATTTTGGATTGGACCCCAAATCTTTCACTATAGCAAAGTAGATTATATAATTATATAATTCCATCATCATGTTTGGCTATACAATGATTTAACAAAAGAAATCGAAAATTAAAAAGTAACATAAACATATAAAAAGTGGTTGTCCAATTGGGAAGGACTTCTCAGGTATTCATGGGCCTGATGGGAACCGATCCGTAATCCATCCACTGACAAGAGCGGGAGGTAATCGTTGTTCTGTGAATCCAGCCTCACGCTGTGCCCTCCACATTAGGAGCCAAGTTGCCCAAGCCTTCGCTTGGTCCACATGATTCAACTCTCTACTTGGATCCATCCACTTTAATGGATCCACATGATCCAGCAGTTTTCCTTCCAGACCCGACCAAAGATGCTCAGCCACTTTAATGCCCCACTTGGTTACAGGCCCGCGTTGCTGAGCCCGGCGGTGCAGCGTTTCTTCCGAGTCTTATATAAACTACCATAGATGCTTGCGCTTTCTCGATGTGGGATAATTGTTTCTCTTTTCATGCTTTTTGGTAGAGACTAGAGAGCCTCGAGCCACTTTTGCTAGTTGTGAAGAATATAACCATTTCCGCTGTGCATGATTATAGTAACTAGAAAGAGAGTTTCATCCATGTAAGATTCCGTTAATGTTAGTGTACTTTATTCAAGTTAAAATATCCAAACCAATGAGAAAGATGACATAAGTATATAATTAGAGAGAATGAAGATGGTTTAGTGAACCATTTATTTAAGAGGTGGAAGAGGGTTGAAACCCAAATGTTAAGTACTGTGCTAATTCAAAATAAAAATACTTGGAATCCTCAAAGAATGGTAAATTATTTGAAGGTGAAAAGTTTTGTAAAAGACTCAAAATTTTCATAATCTAATGGTGATAGAGATAATCGAAAGAATAGCGATGCAAAACAAAAAGAATTGGAATCCACAAGAAGCATATTAATCCATTTAAGGTTGAAGGTTTTTTAGGAGAGTTTATTGTAGTTCAAATTCTAATTTTAGTAGAGATAAAAGAAGGAATTTGGCTTTTAAGGTAAAACTAAGCCTTAGTGCCAATTGAAGGACATAATTTCACAGGCAAACAATTTTTTTTTTTTTAGAAGGTACCATTTGTCATGTATTTAAGAAGAACAAAGGCAATTTTAGTGTCATAATTTTGTTTCAGAAGGGGAAAAAAACAGTATTGTAATCCAAGTGTCTTAAATAATCTATCATGGGTTAAAAGTAGTAGAAATTTGATTATGTTAAAATTTATACATTTTCAATTCCAGTGATGATGATTCGGAATAAGAATCATACTAAATTCTTTAAAAATTAAGTTGTCAAAATTGTGTTTAATTGTTATTAAGGAAAAAATTAATGAATCTACAAATATCTACCGTTTAATATTATAAAAACTTTGTCACGAGATCCTAGACACCTTAGATAAAATAAAATATATGAGAGAATAAATTCATGCAAGATAATTTAACGAAATCCCCATTCATTTGAGTAAATATCATTCTTCTTAAAAAAATTATCTATAATTCTCTCCTAAGGGTTTCAACTTCAACAAATATGAAGCATACGATAATGTTATCACTTTATGAAATCATAATCTCACCTTCTATATGATTAACTTACATCATTTAGCATGAAATTTAGAATAATTATTAAAAGAGAAATCCACCTTTTTTGTAGAACCATGAAATTATATACGCAATAATTGTTGGCTCAACAAGAATGACTTCTAAAAGTGAACTTCTGGATATGAATTTAATTTTTTTAAAAAAGAATAAAAATTAAAAAAATGGCTGTCCCATTGAGCTGGGCTTCTTAGGTATTGATGGGCCTCACGGGAGCCGACTTGTTATCTATCCACTGACAAGAGCGGGAGGTGGTCGCTGCTCTGTGAAACCAGCCTCACGCTGTGCCCTCCACTTCAGGAACCATGTGGCTCAAGCCTTCGCCCAGCCCACAAGATTCAACTCTTTACTTGGATTGGGCAAGTCCGCATGCACCCCAGCAGGCCCGACCAGAGAAGATCACCTAACCGTTCAACCATTTTAGTGCCCCACTTGGTGACAGGCCCGCGTGACTGAGCCCGGCGAATGGGAGCCGCTTCCAGCTGATAAATGAAGTGATGGAGACTACGGTGCCTTATGGATGTGGGATTGCAATTTTGTGATAAATGTCACATTAATATGTGTTTACTTTCTTGATCTTCAAGTTTCATCCTCTGTTTAATAGGATCTTTCTCTTAAACTTGTTATTGACAAGTTTAATCTGTTTCTATATCTTACTTAAAATGTTCTAGACTTGTTATGATATCATTGCATATTGAACAATGATAACTAATGTTTGAACTCTTTTCTTTTTCTTTTTCCTTGTCTGCTCTTCTTCTATGAATAACAGACATAGATGTTTACCATAACCTGGACGAAGGGCTGAAAAAATAGAAAGCATAAAAAGATTTATGATGATTAATGGATAAGATGGCATCTAATTGATAAAAGAGAACGAAAATGGTTAAAAGTAAATAACATGTTTCAAGGTAGAAGAGGGTTCAAATTCAAATGTTAAATAATTTTGGATCTAAAGGAATTGAAATTCTCAAGGAACCTGTAATCCTTTCAAGGTAAAAGGTTTTCTAGTAGACTCAAATTGTGGTTCTAGTTATGACATTGGCGGTAGTGAAAGTGTAAATATAACACATTGTGCATAAATTCTAATGGAAATAGAAGTGAAATAGGCAAAATAGTAGCTCTTACTCTTGTTCTATGAAGGCAATGACAGCCACAACAAAATGTATAACTGATGACATTTGATATTCAGAATTTCAGATTTAGGTATTGGTGATCATCTAGCAAATGATCTCAACAATCTAACATTAAATTTTAAGTAATATGGACAAGATAAAAATTTATTTCGAAAATTGTGCAGGCCAACTAGTATTTGATGACTTGAAATGCAAAACGAGGATGATGTAGATTTACTACTTAGATTGAACTTCAGAAATTTTTGTTTAGATGGCATATAATCTTTGATTTTATACTAACAGGTGCCCAGCACCTCTCTAATGCTCTGGAGAATTCACCACCACAGCCGCAACTGCACTTTTCTGCGTCATCAAAGCAATAAGGAAAAAAATAAATGATCAAATCTTCACGATTCCGTAGTATCAATTTACATATTGCAAGATCCAAATTAAAAAACATTAACTTAACTGGGCTGAGAAGAGAATTCGAGTCCGCAGATAACTTTAATAAAATCCACCTCCGTTTTCAATGTAAAACCATGAATGAGGTATATTTTTCATGAGAACATGCATGGGGTCACAGAAGCAACAGTCATTTGCTCAATGAAGAATGATTATGATGCTTTTAAAAGCGAACTTGTGAAACTGTACCACGATGATTAAATTAATTATACTCCAACGTTTTAAATTAAATTTTGGATTGAACCCTGGAAGCTTTTTTCTATTAGCAAAGTAAAGAAAAAATAATTATATAGTTGTATAACATCAAGTTGACTATATGAATCAAGATATTGCGAAATTAAGAATAAAATGACCATATAAATCTTTCAAAAATTTTATTAAAACTGTCAGAAACAAGTTTGAAATTCAGATTATGGTTGTTGTGTAGCTTTTTTCTTCTATACTCTTTCAAGTGTCCTTATAGGCAGGGCATAACAAAAATTTATTTTTTCTTCAGGTGGGTTAAAATTTTCTTACTATTGTTTAGTCTATAACGAAACTTTTTAACGAAGAAATAAAAAAAGTCTTTATATGTAAAGTAAACAAGGCATATATATTTAACTTGTTTTAAATATTAAATTTAAAATTTAGAAGGAAACAGATAGAAAGTCCTAACTTAGTGTAAAAGATTTAGTTGATTACATTTTATAACAAAATAGTAAAAAGATAATAAAGAATATTTTGAAATATGGAACAAAAGATTGTTTTGTTTTTCTAAAATTTGGGGCGGGCTACAAATAAGAAGTTGAGCTTTGAAGCAAGGTTATCCGTGTTATAATTTGAACTATTAAAATGAAATTGAAATTTTTCCAGAATTCGACCGGCATAGTTACGCCCCTTCTTGTAGGATTAATCGGCGTTAAACGATACAGCTTCATAGGCAAAATTTTCGTTTTTCTACGAGGTACCATTTCTTACGTATTTGAGGAGAACAAGGCAGTTTTAGTCTTGGAATTTTGTGTCAGAAGATAAACAACAGTATGGTAATGGAAGTTTCATAGTAATTTTGATGGGTTAAAAGTAGTGGAAATTTGACGATATTAATTAACTATGAAACATTTTCAATTTAAGTGATGATGATTTTGAAATAAGACTCAGACTAATTAAATTTTAAAAAATTAATGTTGTCAAAATTGTACTTAATGGTATAAAGAAAAAATAAATTAATTAAAAATTTACTATTTAATATCATCTTTATCTTGTGCCACATGATCCTAAAAATCTTAGGTAAAATGTAATAAGAGAATATAAGTCCATAAATTTGAACTGATAATTTAACAAAAATCCCCCTTCATTTGAGTAAATATTTATCTTCGTAATAAATTTATCTCAAATTCTCTCCTAGAGAAGTTGTTTTAAATTCGAGTATTATGATATTGACATCATAATATTATCACTTGACCAAATCATCTCACCCTTTATATAATTAATTTGCATCATATAATTAATTTGCATTATTTGACATATATTTGGTCTAGGAAAATCTATTATATTAAAATAAGAGATAAATATTTTTCATTACCTTCTTGAACTGACCAAGAAAAGTTGTTTTACAAGACCTTATTAATTTGTTTTATGCATAAAACAAGCGAATAGGCCAAAGAATAACAATTATAAGAAGATTCATCGTAATTAATAGACAAGAAGGTGTATGATTAGATCAGAGAAAATAGAACAAAGATGGTGTAGAGGCAAATTATTTATACAAAAAAAAAAAGAAAAAGAAATGAAACCCTCAATAAACATGTAATCCTTTCAAGGTGGTAGGTTTTCTAGGAGACTCAAATGTTGGTTCAAGTTCTAACAATGGTCGTAGAGGATAAAAGGAGAATGTCGGGGGGTAAGGCTAAACCTGGTAGCGATGTGGTGAAAATATAACACATTGTGCAAAAATTATAATAGAAATATAAGTTTTTCGGTAGAAGTGAAATAGGGCAAATAAATCTTATTCTAGTTCTATGGAAGCAATGACAACCAGTGCAGAATGTATTATGAATGATAACAATTGGTATTCGGATTCAGGTGCTAGTAATCATCAAACAAATGATCTCAAAAATCTAATATTTAGTTTTGAAATCTTGTGAAATTTTTTTGTACCACTGCGAGATAATTAATCAAACTCCATCACTCTAAATTAAATTTTGGATTGGACCCTGAATCTTTCACTATAGCAAAGTAGATTATATAAGTATATAATTCCATCATCATGTTTGGCTATACAATGATTTAAAAAAAAGAAATCGAAAATTAAAAGTTAACATAAACATATAAAAAGTGGGTGTCCAATTGGGAAGGACTTCTCAAGTATTCATGGGCCTGACGGGAACCGATCCGTAATCCATCCACTGACAAGAATCGTTGCTGTGTGAATCCAGCCTCATGTTGTGCCCTCCACATTAGGAGCCAAGTTGCCCAAGCCTTCGCTTGGCACACGTGCTTCCACTCTCTACTTTAGCAATTTTCCTTACAGACCTGACCGAAGAAGTCCAGCCAACGTTCAACCACTTTAATGCCCCACATGGTTACAGGCCCACGTTGCTGAGCCCGGCGGTGCAGCATTCCTTCCGAGTCTTATATAAACTACCATAGATGCTTGCGCTTTCTCGATGTGGGATAATTGTTTCTCTTTTGAGTTAATTCTAATTTACTCCCTGAGGTTAGGTAAAAAAAAATTGAGGACCTCAGTTTTCTGAAACTTAAAATTACCCCCTGAGGTTACTGTAACACCGTTAGATTTAACGAAAAATATATTAAATAGTAACTTAAGGCTTTAGAAACCATTTAGAAAAGGGTATTAAAGTCTATTTTACTGTTTATTAGAGTTAAATTATTATTTAATACATTTTTTGTTAAATCTAATATTAGTATTAAGTTATTATTCAATACATTTTCCGTTAAATCTAACGGTTTTCCGTTAAATCTAACGTCGCTACAGTAACCTCAAGGGGCATTCTTAGATTTCAGAAAACTGAGGTCCTCAATTTTTTTTAGGCATAACCTCAGGGGGCAAATTAGAATTATCCCTTCTCTTTTCCTGCTTTTTGGTAGAGACTAGAGAGCCTCGAGCCACTTTTGCTAGTTGTGAAGAATATAACCATTTCCACTGTGCATGATTATAGTAACTAGAAAGAGAGTTCCATCCATGTAAGATTCCGTTAATGTTAGTGCACTTTATTCAAGTTAGAACATCCAAACCAATGAGAAAGATGACATAAGTATATAA
The DNA here is from genome assembly GCA_013180625.2 of Boswellia sacra. Taxonomy (NCBI): domain Eukaryota; kingdom Viridiplantae; phylum Streptophyta; class Magnoliopsida; order Sapindales; family Burseraceae; genus Boswellia; species Boswellia sacra. The sequence goes on from SNVD02001646.1 coordinate 90,304, forward strand.
TTAGAGAGAATGAAGACGGTTTAGTGAACCATTTATTTAAGAGGTGGAAGAGGGTTAAAACCTAATTGTTTAGTACTGTCCCAATTCAAAATAAAAATAATTGGAATCCTCAAAGAATGGTAAATTATTTGAAGGTGAAAAGTTTTGTAAAAGACTCAAAATTTTCATAATCTAATGGTGATAGAGATAAACGAAAGAATAGCGATGCAAAACAAAAAGAATTGGAATCCACAAGAAGCATATTAATCCATTTAAGGTTGAAGGTTTTTTAGGAGAGTTGACTGTAGTTCAAATTCTAATGTTAGTAGAGATAAAAGAAGGAATATGTCTTTTAAGGTAAAACTAAGCCTTAGGCCAATTGAAGGACATAATCTCACATGTATACATGTATTTAAGAAGAACAAAGGCAATTTTAGTGTCATAATTTTGTTTCAGAAGGGAAAAAAAAACAGTATTTTAATCCAAGTGTCTTAAATAATCTATCATGGGTTAAAAGTAGTAGATATTTGATGATGTTAAAGATTATACATGTTCAATTCAAGTGATGATGATTCGGAATAAGAATCATACTAAATTCTTTAAAAATTAAGTTGTCAAAATTGTGTTTAATTGTTATTAAGGAAAAAATTAATGAATCTACAAATATCTACTGTTTAATATTATAAAATACTTTGTCACAAGATCCTAGACATATTAGATAAAATAAAATATATGAGAGAATAAATTCATGCAAGATAATTTAACGAAATCCCCATTCATTTGAGTAAATATCATTCTTCTTAAAAAAAATTATCTATAATTCTCTCCTAAGCGTTTCAACTTCAACAAATATGAAGTATACGATAATGTTATCACTTTATGAAATCATAATCTCACCCTCGATATAATTAACTTACATCATTTAGCATGAAATTTAGAATAATTATTAAAAGAGAAATCCACCTTTTTTGTAGAACCATGAAATTTTATGCGCAATAATTGTTGGCTCAACAAGAATGACTTCTAATGGTGAACTTCTTTATATGAATTTAATTTTTTTTAAAAAGAATAAAAAATTAAAAAAATGGCTGTCCTATTGAGCTGGGCTTCTTAGGTACTGATGGGCCTGACGGGAACCGACTCGTTATCCGTCCACTGACAAGAGCGGGAGGTGGTTGTTGTCTAAGCCTTCGCCCAGCCCACAAGATTCGACTCTTTATTTGGATTGGGCAAGTCGGCATTCACCCCAGCAGGCCCAACCTGGGAAGACCAGCTAACGTTCAGCCATTTTAGTGCCCCACTAGGTAACAAGCCCGCGTGACTGAGCCCGGCGAATGGAAGCCGCTTCCAGCTGATAAATGAAGTGATGGAGACTAGTGTGCCTTATGGATGTGGGATCGCAAATTTTGTGATAAATGTCACATTAATATCTGTTTACTTTCTTGATCTTCAAGTTTCATCCTCTGTTTAATAGGATCTTTCTCTTAAACTTGTTATTGACAAGTATAATCTGTTTCTATATCTTAATTAAAATGTTTTAGACTTGTTATGATATCATTGCACATTGAACAATGATAACTAATGTTTGAACTCTTTTCTTTTTCTTTTTCCTTGTCTGCTCTTCTTCTATGAATAACAGAGATAGATGTTAACCACAACCCAAACGAAGGGGCCGAGAAAATAGAAAGCATAAAAAGATTTATGATGATTAATGGATAAGTTGGCATATAATTGATAAAAAAGAACGAAAATCGTGTAAGAGTAAATTAAATGTTTCAAAGTAGAAGAGGGTTCAAATTCAAATGTTAAATAATTTTGGATCTAAAGGAATTGAAATTCTCAAAGAACGTGTAATCCTTTCAAGGTAAAAGTTTTTCTAGTAGACTCAAATTGTGGTTCTAGCTATAATATTGGCGGTAGTGAAAGTGTTAATATAACACATTGTACATAAATTCTAATGGAAATAGAAGTGAAATAGGCAAAATAGTGGCTCTTACTCTAGTTCTATGAAAGCAATGACAGCCACAACAAAATGTATAACTGCTAACATTTGATATTCAGAATTTCAGACTCAGGTATTGGTAATCATCTAGCAAATGATCTTAACAATCTAACATTAAATTTTAAGTAATATGAACAAGATAAAAATTTGTTCGGAAAATTGTGCAGGTCAACTAGTATTTGATGACTTGAAATGCAAAACAAGTATGATGTATTTTCTACTTAGATTGAACTTCAGACATTTTTGTTTAGATGGCATATAATCTTTGAATTTATACTAACAGGTCCCCAACACCTCTAATGCTCTCGAGAATTCACCACGGCCACAACTGCACTTCTCTGCATCATCAAAGCAATAAGGAAAAGATAAATGATTAAATCTTCACGATTCCATATTATCAATTTACAAATAGCGACATCCAAAAAATATTAATTCAACTAGGCTGAGGAGAGAATTTGAGTCCACAAATTTGAATTGATAACTTTAATAAAATCCACCTCCGTTCTCAATGTAAAACTATAAATGAGATATATTTTTCATTAGAAAATGCATGAGGTCACATATGCAAGTGTCATTTGCTCAATGAAGAACGATTATGATGCTTTTAGAAGCGAACTTGTGAAATTTTGGATTGAACCCTTGAAGCTTTTTTCTATTAGCAAAGTAAAAAAAAATAAAATAAAATAATTATATAGTTGTATAATAACATCAACTTGACTTTATGAGTCAAGATATTGTGAAATTAAGAATAAAATGACCATATTAATCTTTCAAAAATTGTATCAAAACTGTTAGAAACCAGTTGTGTGTTAAAAAAAAAAAAACCAATTCCATCTCTTTTCATGCTTTTAGATGGAGAGCTTCGAGCCACATTTCCACTACGCATGATTATAATATTTGGAACTGAAGAGAGTTCCATCCATGTAAGATTTCCGTTCATATTTGTATACTTTATTCGAGTCCTTTTTTTTTTCAGTTAATACGCTTTTCTCTAAACTCGTTATTGACAAATATAAGCTGTTTTTGGATCTTTAAGTACAATGCTTGAACTCTTTTTTCTTTCCTTATTATAAGAATAAAAATTCAATTAGTGGGGACAAATCTAAAAATTGGAATACAATAATCAATACAAAATACATTGAGTTATTAAACTTAATATAGATTTCTTCTATGTAATATCATATGCTAGAAACGATATGTTATAAATGATAACTTGATATCAGAACTTATTGAATATATTTCTTTCGGATATGGAAAAAAACATCTATGTAAATTGTCAAACAAAAATATGTCCAAGATGAGAATATTTATAAAATTACAAAATAAAAAGAACAATTGTTCTGCATTCGTATTAATTGATTTTTTTTTTAATTGTTAGTTTCATCTATAACATAGTGTGATCACATTAAGATAATTATATGACACAAAGCAGTACTTTAGTATAATTTATTCAACAAATTGATGATTTATATACTAACATAAAAGATTTTGTACGAATTTAAAATGTTAAATTAAAGGCCACTTTGGACTCAATCGGGGCTAGTCTCAATGAGGCTTCGTCCATAGGTCTATCCGAACCAGTAAGATAGGTCTAGTAGAGGTAAAGAAAGGAGTATCTCTTTTAACATAAAGCTAAATTTTAGTGCCAATTGTGTGAAAAATTAACTCTTACTTTAATAATATAAAAAGTAATAGTAACTACAACAAATGTATAAAGGAAGATAACTAGTATCCAAATTTAGGTGCTAGTAATCATCGAACAAATCATCTCAATTATCTAATCTTTATTTTTGAGTATCATAAACAAAGATTTATTTTACAAAAAGGGGTGTAACTCTACTTATGTTTCATATTGATCAATTTTTTATTTGCATAATGTGCCTTCTATTAGTAGAAATCTCCAGTTACTATCATAATTTGCTAGGGATAATACATAAGAGTAATGTTACATTTATGACTTAATAATTAATTTTTATACAATATGATTGACAAAATATCATTGGATAAATAAAAAAATATAAATAAATAAGGAAGATTGAATTTTATTATCTAATAATTATCTATCTATAATTTTATCATCTCAGATTATAAAAAAATTATTTATAAATAAGCTATAGATATAGAATTATCATCCCCATATCAGATGAGATAAATCATGAGACACTTAAATTCGTTAATGTATACCTGACCCATATTAAAACGACACCGCTTCAGCGAGACACTATGTTATGGACACTATATATATCTAACCTACATTAAAACGACACCGCGTCAGCCGCTGGGCTCAGTCGCCAAGGCTTCTACTTTGGTCAAGGTTTAACATCTAACGTTGTACTCCTCGAAACCTTAAAATTTTAATTTTCGCGAAGAAAAAAAAATTAAAAATAAAAATAAAAAGATCCCGCTTCGCTTAGTCTTCTCTCTTCGAAATTACTCAGGTACACACTATTCTATTGTCTTAATTTAACTTAATTCAATTATTTAATGTATTATATTTATATTTTCTTCAAATCCCTTTAAGCTTAATAATAAAAATCGAAACTTGGTTACGCTAAACGACTGTCGTTCTCCTTGTTTCAAATAATCAAAATTGGAACTTTTTGCTTCTTTTGTAATTTAATTTTCTGAACGGATTTTGGGGTTTCTTGAAACTCATTGTTTCATGGCTTTAAGGCTCTAGTTGTTTCTGGGAAATTAAATTTGGGACATTTTTAGGGTTTTTAATTTGCTCTGGGAAAAGCATAGATTTTGGCGGGTTTTAACAGTTTTTTTAGTCTTTCAATGAGCTAGTGTGGGAGTTAAGCCGTGTTTGGTTGCGCAGAAATCTCAAACGTTGCTGAAGAAGATGAACATTAGTTTCAATTTCATGAGATAATTTTGTGATGTTAAGCTTAGCTTTTATATTTTGACATTATTTTGTCTTATTGTTGATGAATCCTATTTGGAAAACATGTGGAATTGTTTTCTAAAATGAGGATTTTGATGAGTATTTAGAAAGTTTAGGAGAGATTTATGTTGATTTTAAATAATTCAAGAATGTATTGTACCTATTTTTGAAACCAGAGGGCTCTGCTTGGAATTAGGGCAAACAACTTTTTAGGGGTTGATGAAATTTTCCTTTTGTTACTGTGGGAAACTTTGCTGTAAAATTTGTATTTCACTTCGTCATTTGAGTATTATTTGTGTTGACCGGTAGAGTTAAGCTTATTGATAAGTATTTGTTGAAGTTAATGGAATGGTAGTGGGTTTATTTTTGTTGCTTCTGTGTTAGAGAATATATTGAAATACTGATTGATGTAGTTTTTGGTTATTTGTGGTTTCCTGTAGTTGACAAGGAGGGACCAAACAGTGGAATTTTGAAACATGAAGCGAAAGCGTGGGCATAAGAAAGCAAAATTAAAAGGGGCATCTGCAGCAGCTAAAAGTGAGGCAAGATCGAATGTTGTTATTCTAAATGAAGATAATTCTAATAACATGGATGAGGATGGAAATGATGAGTATGAGTCGCCAGAGGAGGTTGACACACCTTCTTCAACTGGGACTGATCAGCCCTTGAATGTTGCTAGTATAAACCCTGATGGGTCAATTGACAAGGCTTTAGGGAAACCAGTTGGTCGTGTAAAAGTGAAGTTGAAGACTTCAAAGTTTTTGGAGTCTTCACACAGTGATACCGATAAGAGTAGCTCGCAAATGGGTTTGGAGAGACAGGGTGGGACTGCTGACAAAATGGAGGATAGTGCCATATCATTGGCTGAAATGAAACTGGGTGTTTTAGGGAGTGCCGCAAAGAAAGCTGGGAGCATCAAAATTAAGTCATCGAAGGTCGTGGGTAGTTCAAGTGTTGGCAAAAGTGGCAGTGGTATAGCAGCACAGGGTGAGAGTTCTCATCAAAAGCAACCCAAGAAACCTCGTCTGGATCCTCAATATAATAAGGAAGAACTAGATGCTGCATTGATGGTATGTTAAGAATGATTCTCTGTGAATTTAGTTAATTTTACCTCTGTGTGTGCTTATTGTAAAAAAACATTTTCATTTGCGGATTTCTAAATAAAAGATGTATTTATACTAAATGTTTTGTTTATTTATTCCCACACAGGTGATTAAGAAAGTAATGAAAATGGATGCAGCTGAACCCTTTAATGCCCCTGTGAATCCAGAAGCTTTGGGAATACCAGTAAGTATAAATTGTCCAATGCCTTTTGAATTTTCTGTTCTTTCTTTATCTCTGTAAGTAGAGGATTTTCATACTAGAGCTTTGTCGAGACAATTGCCAAAAAAGGTCATTGCTCTTATAGTTTCTGTGGTTTTGGCTGCTGTTGACCTATTGGTTTTGGGTGGATAAACACCTCAAGAGTTAAATTACATTAAAGATGAGAGTTAATGCATTTCTTTGAGCAGTTCTTTGTTAATTACAAGTCTCAAATATCCGATGGTGATCTTATCCTCTTCTTCTTCAATTTTATATCAGTTTTTATAAGAAAATTCATACTATTTCTTTATGGTACTTGAATCTATAAGATGAAAGTATTATGTTACTCTGGATTTTGCTATTTATTGATTATAGTCATGTTAGAAACACATTTGCATGTGTTGTGTTTTAATGCTTTTGTGTTTTCTTCTGTTTGTCTGTTGTACTGGACTTTTTTTTAATTTATTTTTGTTTTCTCACTTGTTCATGGTCTGTGGGCATTCATTTTTCTTGTTCGTTGTCCTAAGATATTTAGTGATGCTGCAACGTATATATTTTATTTGATGAATAAGTCTTTCTTTTTCTTTGAATTTGAATGTGGATTTTTTTGGAACTAGGATTATTTTGATGTTATAGATACGCCAATGGATTTTGGAACAATATGTAGCAATCTTGAAAGTGGTGATAAGTATCTAAATTCAGAGGATGTATACAAGGACGTGCAATACATATGGGAGAATTGTAACAAGTATAATAACAAGGGTGACTATATCTTGGACCTTATGAAGCGGGTAAAGAAAAATTTTATGAAGTATTGGACAGCAGCTGGGTTATACAATGAGCAGCCAAGGGGAAATAGTGGTGAGAGTCTCATGTTTAAGCTCTTTCCTAGTTAATGTGTTCTAATTTCTTTACAATGCTAATGTTGCATACACATTTGATTGTAATTTCCCTTATTTCAGTCAGCATCTAGCAACTAGGCACACTCTATTATTTTGTCAAAAAAAAGTGAATAAAAATTAATAAACACAACGAAGAACTTTAGTAGATAGGGAGAGAAAGGAGGGAACAGTTAAATGTAGAGAATGTACTTTATATTTCAATTTGAAGTCATTGGCGACAGATTTATGAATACAAATGTTTATATTGTTTTAAAGGTGGTAAGTTTCATGTTCTTGCATTGGGCTTAGCGATATTGATTTCCTCTGTATTAGGTGTTGAAATCATTCAAGTGGAAGATGTTCGTCAGTCCAGTCAGGGAAAAATACAACTGAAAGGTGGTCAACCAAAGCAGCAGAAGTCAGGAAAGCGTCATGGGTCAGTTTGTGCAGATACCTTTAACTTTTCTATTGGTAGATCGATTCTTACTGTCATTGCTTTGCTTTCTGCTCTGTTTTATGGTGAATCTAGGACTTTAGTTGAGACTTCATTTTTAAGATTGGATGTGGTTTTACCATGAGGAGATCTATGAATGTAATGTTACTATGTTTGTTCAAGCTCTGAGTTCACAATAAACTTCAGTGATGAGTTACTTTTTATGTAATAAGTTAGTCAAAATTCAAGGCTAGTTGAAAAATTATAGGTGCACTTTCTATATGATTGTTTTTCTCCCTTAACACTATTTAATTTGGATTTTTTCTTTTTTCCCTTTTGGTCTCACTGAAGTATCTTCCTTCTTGTAGAAGGCGTCACAAGCATGATTGTTTATGTGCTATATGTGTTCTGAAGCGCCGCAAAAGGGAGCGTGAGGAGAATGCTCGAATTGCTAAAGGCCAGATTGGAGTTGATGGTGCTCAGGAGATAAAGCCAGAGGTACGTTGAAAAATAAATAAATAACATAAATTGCAAATAATTATGTAAGCCTTCTTTTGATGAAATAACTGAGTTTTCACTTTATACTCTGCAAATCTGATCTAAGGTAATTTGAAATTTTATATACTCTTTTTACTGCTCCAGATGTCAATAACATCTACTGACGATGTATCTGCAACAGTGAGTTTGGTAGTGCATCTTTTGCCTAGAAAAAGGAATATAATGATAATTACAATGCAGTTTGACTAATTTAAACATCCGTACTGCAACTAAGTCCTTGTTGATTGTCACGGCAGTTTTACTTTAGACAAGACATAAATGTTATGAAAGAAGACACATGTCCTGGCAGACTATTAGTCGGTTGACTGTCCTAAATGATACATTTTTTATTTGACCATAGATGTTTCTTGGAGAGTTGCATCTAATGGAGAAACTTTAGGGGCTGATTGTACTGGCAGTTTTGGTTTGTTTTTATTTTTTATTTCTGATCGCTGTCAAGGCAATAATTCTATTTCCATTCTCATTACTATTTTTTTTTTATAATTCTTTTATAAAACAGAAGGAACGGCATATACATATGTAAATATCTCTCTATTAACAAAATTTGGCTGTTAAGTTGCTTTACAGGATGATGCATAAGAACGGACTGCCTTGACTATAATCTTGTGGAAACATTTGTTCTTGTTTTTCTGTTTCTTTCCTTTTTTATTGTCATACAAAAATAAGTAATTTGTCATGTGTAAATTGAATCTTTTTGTTTTTGGTTTTTTTTTTTTTCTACTTAAGGAATCATCTGGTGAAGAAAGTCCTGGTGAGGATTCATCATCAGACATGGGTGAATCACAAGACCTTGATGCAGATGCTGAGGATGAAGGGAGAAGAGAGGATGAGAAGATGGGGTCTAGTGAACCAAATTATAGCCGCATGGGGGAGAAGCACGAGGAAGAGGAGGAGGAGGAAGAAGATGACGAGGAAGGAGATGAAGAAGAAGAGGACAATGAAGAAGAGAATGAGTCAGAGATTCAAGAGAAAGGTGAGGGTCAACACCTCGAGCAATCACAGTTAGGTGAAAGATTAGCAGAGGAGTCTATCATACAATCTGAATCAGGAGGAGCGGAGAAGCCAGGTTCAGAAGTCCAACCAGATTCACAGAGGAATGAGGAAGAAACTGCAGCAGACAAGCAAAAAGAACATAAGGTACATCAGTATATATATATATATATACACTTTTATTTTTATTTGTTTTGTGTTATGATGTACTATGACTGGAAGCAGGATTTGAGTACTGGACAAAGTGCAATTGAAGGCTTCAGAAATTTGGTATTCTTCACACTTAGGGTTCATTGCCTTATCTCAGTATTATAGTTTCTTTGTTAAACATATTTCTTGATATAAAAAGTCACCAATGGCTTTGATTGGAGAGGTGCACCATCTAGTCACCTGCACATTTTATTAAGTAGTCTTCACTGGTGTAGAAACACCAGTAATTCTAGAACTTGGAAGGCAATTGCCATCCTCTGCATTTTATTACATGATACCTATTAAGACAAAACGCATGGAAACCGTAACATATCCTCCAAGGGGCTTTATTTTCTTTTCTAATTTTCGTCATAATTTATACCATGCCATCATAAGTTTAAGATTTCACAATCATAAGATGACATGAAGGGTATCTGACTCGATGCTGTATTGTGATTACAGGTCTCAGAAGTACAGGACAAAAAAGCGAAAATGTTCGCTAGCTTCAATTTAGAAAATCCTATGCTCTTGGATTTATGTGGAATTCTCTTCCCCAAAGATCATAAGTCTGTCTGGAGTGGACCGCATTCTCTGGTTCAGCGTCAGAGTTCTGCTTGTACCAACTCCCTGGATGTAGCTCTTGAGAGTTTAATGAAGTAATTGCTTCATTTGTCAGTAAGCACCATTATTGGGGCACCGTTGGGATGTAGATCAGATGTAACCTTACATTTTGCTAATTAAGCTGTAACATATACCCAAGGAAGGCAGGATATAGAATTGAAATTTTGTTGACAGTAACATTATCTTTACATATTCTTTTACGAAAAAAAAATCAACATGCTTACCTTTTTGACATTTTCATGTTAGTAATGGATAATTCTATCATTCTTACAATTGTATGCAGTGTCCCAATAGCTAGTGCCACTCGGGTGGTTGCATATGTGTAATCTGTTTGATAGCTTAACAGACACCGATAACTTGGCATTGAGAACCAGTCCCGAAAGTTATTAAGCGATTGTTGGCAACTTTGATTAATAACGGATGTGAAAGGCATTTCTTAACCATAAACTGAAGGGAATGAGTAAAACCAATAAAAAAAAATATATGTTTCAAATTGGGCTAAAATGATCATTCTTCAATATGCCTATCATTGTTGCAAAAGCCCTGACGACGTTATACATCATATTTAAGAAGCTTTCCCTCTCCCATTCCCATTCCTTTGACCTTTGTGTACCGAGAAAAGTAACGAGACTCCATTCAACCAGAGGAGTTAACATCTGCCTGTATGCTAACGAGGACTTGTGCCAGAATCCCATTATCTAAAAAATCCAATTATCAGTTCTGGTCGCGGTCTACTTCCAATGTGTCTCAGATCAGGTGTGTCTCAGATCAGGTATGTCTCCGGGTAAAGCATTATATCTCTTCAGTTATCTTGTGACAGATTATATTTCACCTGTCCAAGATAGAGACCAGATGCTGGGGCCATGGGACTCGCAGCAGCCACCGATTTTGCATTAAGGATTCTTTCAACTGACATGATTCATTAGACAAAGAAGTTACTTCATAACAAGACTGAGAGAAACAATTTTTAGAAGTGATAATTGAGTTATCAGAGTGCAGACTCACCATCAGAAACAGTTAGATCTCCTGTGCCAACAGATTTTAAAACCCCGACAATCAGTCTAACCTGCAGATAATTGGTATGAAAGTGATGTATGAACTGCTCAACTGGTGATTTTGAAAGCCTATTGCTTTTACTACAGAATTGTAAGCTGAACTACGACCCATTTCCAACTTTCAAGAAATTGCTTCTACACTAAATTAGAGGCATTGCTACAAATATCTTCATTTGTAAGAGAGATAGGAAATATAAAAAGGGCTAGTAAAAATTCAGAAATGGAAAGCATATTCGAACCTGATGGTAAAGAAACGAGCGTGCACGCACTTTAACTACGAAGTTGCGATGGCCTCTTCTCATGCCAAATTCTACATTACTTCCACTGTTGGATGTACCTAAACTGCTTTTGTAGATGGAACTAATAGGCATAAAACTTGCAAAACTCATGGGGTACGCACAACAATCTTCCTTTTCTGAATTGTTTTCTTCTTTCCCTATGATCGATGAAAAATGTGGAGTTGAAATCACCTCATTAATATTAAGCTCATCTATTGTTCTGATTGGTGAGTTTGCCTACAAACAATCAATCAAGCAAAGGGTTTACACGTCATATCAATTTGGAAAAACAATATCCAGACTCCAAAGAAAAGGAGATCAGTTTTTTTTTTGGTTTAGGACAGAATTCATATACCGGCATCTTTATGGGTCCTTGTTACTAAAGAATGTCAGTATTTTTATTTTTATTTCATACTGGAAGATCGGCTGGCAGTGTTACACTAAAGTTAGGCCTTGAATCATGTACAAGAATATATACAGTGGATATAGTTGTCCCAACAACCTGTAAATCTTATGCTATCGCATTATTTTGCATCCTTTTTTTTTTTAATTAATAAAATCAGTTTCCCATAAAATGTAAAGAAAAAAAATCGAGACATTAGCTAAATGTTTCATAAGAGAACATCAAGTAAATACAGATCAGTAAGATACACTAGAAGATGTTAAATTTGAATCCAAAGATGACGCATTGTTAATTGAAGAGTCAAAAGAGCTAAAATCTTGGAGTATTATTACAATCAAGAGCAATTAAGAAACTGGAAGTGTGAACCGGAAGCAGAGAAATGAAAAGAGATGGAAGAGTTCAGATACCCTACTGTTGCCTGCAGATGAAGCCGAATTATATTGCTAACACAATTGGTACAATTGTTTTTTTATCCATTACATCTTAAATTGTCCAATTGTAACAGTAGATATTACAATATTGTCATTGATTTCACCAATAAAAAGAAAAAAGTGGTCTCAAGTACAAACTTTTGTTACCAAGCTCAGTGCAAGAATATAATCAAGGTGCATTTACAACTGAACACTTCGGATCTCAATCAAGACAGGTTTTATACAGGGGGAGAATGATGCAGGACATATGGCCTAAGAAACAGCAAATTTACAAACAAGAGCTTCTGTAATTATGGTCAATTTAATCCATAGTGGTCTTGTAATTCTCGTCTAGAATGTGTATTATTTAATCTCATGTCCATGTTCCTTTGCATTAAAAATAGGATAGTTTGCTTTAGCTCAATTTTACAACGTAGACATAATTTAGCATTTTCAGGAGCTAGTCTCTGCTTAGCTGCCTATGAGAAGAGAAAATTAAACAGCCAAAAGTCTAATCTCTGAACAAAAGGCATGTCCATATAAAAGAATTATTGAACCAACGAGAAGAATATACAAAAAGGGGAAAATTAAACTTAACCGTTCAGGATGAGAAACAACCTGACAACCAGATGCTCTGAAGGAACTAAAATCATGACATCCAACAAGGACTTTGCAGGCTGCCTGTATTGTTCACAATTAAAGAAATTGTGTTTTCAGTGGGACTAAGGATTGAATAAATTTATGTAACATAATAGTCTCACCTGCATAGCATGAAGATCTAGCTCCCCAGGCACATGCCATACCCTGTCCTTCTCAAAAATAGACAAAGGCTCTGGCCCATTAAGTAAGCGATAAAAGTACCTGAAGTAATTTTTATTTTTATTTTTTTTTTTGCAGAAGAAAATATAACAGTTGCATTAATATAAATGGACCTTTACAAAGTGAACAAGCAATCCACTAAAGGACTAGGTAGAGAGAGCAAAAATGTTGGTCTTATTTTATTTTTATTACTTTTGAATATATTTTTAGCTATTTAATTAATTAGTTAAAGATTTTGTTTATTTAATATGTTGAATGATTTTGAAGCTTCAAAAAAAATTATTGGGCCAAACCTAAAATTCCTTGCAAGAAAAATAGGAGCTTAATAAACGGAAGGTGTGGAGACCATAAGGCGAATAAAGTTCACAAGCAATTCAACAATTTTTAGAGAGGAAGAGAGTTACACAAGATATTCATGAAGACAAAAATTGTGAGGTCACATGTTTCCTTCCTTTAACAACATAGTAAAAGATATAGACAAAGTGGCAAAGCTTGAAAGTTCTCCAATTAAAAGAGTTTATCAGGGGAATAGCAAAAGGAGATAAAAGAACATGAAAGGAAAGGAAGGGGAGAGAGGGCAACTGAGAGTTACTTTCGAAAAAATAGTTTAGCTTCCCTTGTCATGGCATCAACTTCTATTCGTATTATTGCTTTAGATTTAATTATATGTCTCTAAATTTTTTTTAATTAAGGTTGAGGATAATACTTTGTTTAATGTAGTAATTCTATTTTTATTGAATTAAATCCTTTGTGTTTATTTTATACTCATTTTTCTTTTGCTTATTGATAATTGAACTAAAATTTCTAACCATAAAAAACACGTGGTATTAATGATGAAAGATTTCCAATTCAATAACTAAAAAAACCATAAACATAAAATAGACACAAAGAGAATTAATCCTTAAAAAGAGAATCCCTTCATTAAACAATTATATAGTCAACTGCAATTTAAGAAAATTGGAAAGACATAATTAAGTTTAAGCAATAAAACTGATGAAGCATTAGTCTTTTTGTCAGCTTAGTTTTTTAGGATTCAGTTGATTTAGGAACTATCTCTTAAGGATTTTGATTTATTAAGAATTTTGACTTATTCCTAATTGGCTTCTAATTCCTAATCTGTTATGGTCATAAAGTTAATTCTAACAAAGATGAGAAAAGTAAAACTAATATTAAGGATGCACTCAATCTTACGATTGATAAAATCCACGGCGAGAGAATTCTACTAAAGTTGAGCCTATGGTTGAAGAAGTACCATAAAGATTCTTAAACCATCTCAAAAGGTTAGAGAAAGTTCTCTCAAGACTTTTAAATCATCTCAAGAAGATATCTCTAAACCAAAGACTGAAATTGAACCATCTCAAGAAATTCTATCTAGATCGAAAGTTGAACTGATTTCATAGGTGTATAAATGCGTTGAACAAATGTTCAAACCAAGGCATTCTAATGTCTCTCATGAAATTTTCTATACTGCTCCTTCATCAACATCAACGGCAATTAATGCAAAATTGACAAATTTTCCACAATGGTGTCTTTTCTATTGGATTACCATGAAGAAAAAATTTAGATCAACGACTTTTCTAAGCATATGCAAGACAAGACAAGACAAGGCGCTTTCTTATACTTTGGCAACATTCGCCTTAAACAACTTGTTAAGAGTTGAGTTTTTTAAACAAGGGAGAATTGACGTAGGATACATTTGGAAAAAAAAATGAATAAAACTAGAGATTTTTATTTGATTTTAAGGATTGCAGTAAAATAGGGATTTCGATGATCAACAATTTGACAGTGACTACAGATATGTCAGATGGCATTGGTGCATGCGCCTGTGCATGTGGTGGTGAAAAGTTATGGTTGTGACAAGTCTGGATATTTCTAGATATTTGGTTCAGTTTCTAATTTATTTTAAGGTTTATGAAACTCTAGAATTTGATTTTGTGGTACGAAAGAAAATTTGTGAATAACGAAATTGAATTGAACCATGATCTGAAACCACTTTGATGAGGCATTGTCACTGAACAAGCAATAATCTAAGAAAGAACAAAGACAGAGAAAATTAAGTACAAAAAATCTAGGAGAAACTGTCTGAATTTCAATTCAATTTCAATAATTAAGCAAAAAACAAAAAACAAAAAGCAAAAAGAACTAATGAAAGACCCAATTTGTACTAGTCTAATCTCCAATTCAAATAAGAAAAATATAATCACAACAGATTAGGAAGTCGGAACCAACTAGGAATAAGTTAAAATCCCTAATAAGTCAAAATCCCTCAAAAGATAATTCCTAAATCAATTAAATTCTAAAATGACTAAATTAGCAGAAAGACTAAAATCTTTCTATTATATAAGACACCATTGTACATAAAAACAAATGAGAAATGCAAAAGTAGCCAAGTTTTTGGGGTATATTTTGAAATTTAGCCAAACCTTAATTTTTTTTTAATGCACTACGAAAGTGTCAAGCAAGTGTTGAGTTGTCAGGTAAAGGTTACTCGACAACTAAACATCTTTCTTGACACTTATCGAGTATTGGCAAAGAACCAAATAAATGTTGAACAAATTAGTCTACAATTTACTCAACAACTCGATGATTTGCTTAGGCTATCAAAAAAAAATTAAGATTTGGCTAAAACTAAAAACAACTCTCTCAACTTAGCTATTTTCTTTGCATTTTCCCTTAAAAAAAAAAAAAAAAAAAAAGGTGTAGACAACATGGTAAGGTAGGTCAGACTATTCTTCGAAAGTGACTCCCAACCATCTTCTCTCTGCCTCCTTTTTACGTTCTTTTATCCCTCTTTGTTGTTCAAAACCCTTTTACTTGAAGATCAATCAAACGTTGCCCTCTCAGCTATTTCTTTTAATATATTGTCAACCAAGGAAACATTTAGCCCAATAGTTTTTGTCTTCACGAATATCTTGCATGTAACTTTCTTCTCCTCTACAAATTTGAATTGTACGTGATCTTTATCTACAAGTCTTCCATTTATGTCATATTTTGCTTGCAAAGAATATTAGTTTCGGCACAATTCATAATTATCTTTCAAATTTTGACTCTATTCAACCTAGTACACAAATAAAACCTGAACTAATTACAATTAATTAACCCAACTAACTAACAAATTATATTCAAGGATAATAAAATTGATATAAAATAAATCCAACCAGTAACCCCCAAATCTAGATTTTGCTAGCCCTCAAGCAAAAGTAAAAAAAAAAAAAAAAAGAAAAAAATAGAGTCCTAACTATACCACTTTTGGAGGAATCTTCATTGCATTTAGCATATGAAACAAGCCTTTCACGCTCCAGCAATGAAGACATTCACAAACATCATCGTCCATAAATAAATTACAGAAACAAATAAAACTAAAAGCATTCCCTTAATTACTACTAATTCAGACTGGTAACATTTATTCAGAAAGACAGTGTATCAAAATCCTTTCTTGCAGATCATTCTTACTTAACCCAGTCTCATTCATAATATTATAATAACTATAAGCACATATAAAATATAATAAAAGGATAAAACTTATATGATACAATTTATATTCAAAAATACCTACGTTCGTTCTTGAGCTTTATATCTAGCATGAAAGTCTGCCGGAACACATCGAACATCAGTCACCATAATATCACCCTCACTCTTCAATATAAGTTACAAATAAAAATTTGTCAGATCTGCATGAAATTGGTGGGGAATTTATTTGAACACTGACTAAAATAAGAGTATCTTTCAAGGTGGAAACAACTTCATGCCAAATTCAAATTCAACCTTAATTCTAACCACATATCTGAATCATATTATCTAGCTTGATGCTTTTAGACATTTTGAATCATGTTTTTGAGTTACAAATTTCATTAAACTATCTCACTTCTTTCATGTTAAGCATTCAGCTAGATATGAACCAATTTAGCTAGTTAACATTAGGATCATCCAAATAGATTGACCATCTACCGAACCATAACCATATCCATATTACAAAGCACCAAGCTTTTTTTTTATTAAAAAAAAAAAAATTAGAACAGCATAGCAAAGAATATCTGTATTATTTTAGTGCTAAAATAACTTAAAATAATGGACCGGACGTCCATAGTAGGATTACAAGCAAAGAATCCACAGTCAAGTGAAAAAAAAAAAAAAGTGCTGCATAGAGCAACATCCTTTTTATACAGCTTGCTTAATTGATTATAGATGAGTAAAATGTAAGGGAAAAAAAAAAAGAGGTATCCAACAACTATCTTATAAGTATGCTTGCATATATATGAATAGCAAAGTACCATGACAAGCACTTAAGGGTTCAATAAAGAGAGAATAGTGAGATAAGAAGTTCACATTTTCATATTTAATCTAAAATTTCTATGATTATTGGAAAACACACCTGCAGAAAATGGTTCACAGCTTTTTTTACCACGGTAGGCTCATGAGGAGGTAACTGCATTTAAAGAAAATCATGATTTAACATCAATTTATTAAGCAGAGTGAAGCAATTGATAATTCAAAAAGTTCATTAAATTAAATCAATTCACAGCCCATGCAATTTTAGCATTTTGAAGCTAAACATTAATTATACAAAGAATGTCTTAAGTATTTGGTAAAGAGTATAGTCAATTTGATCCTTTTTTTATTTTTTGACAATGCTCTTTGTAAAGCCTTCTTCTTCACTTTCAGATAAGACTCTTAAAATATTATTAATTCAGCAGCATATGATAAACATAGATACAGCAAAAAGGACAAAAAATGTAATTTATTGGCTCGTACCACTTCACCAGGCTTCCTTTTGCTTATGCGTTCCACATCTACATGGCAAACATTTGATAAGGCATGTACTCCTGCATCCTAAATAACAAGAAACTAAAAATCCTTTTCATTCCTAAATAACAAAATATAAGTTTACATAGCTGAATAGCATTGCACATGCCAAGAAACAATCATTCCAAAAGGAAAAAGTTTAAATTTATATCAAATATCTATGAAATCAACGCAGCAGAATAAAATACTTACAGTTCGACTGGACAGAGCAATCGAAACTGGTTGCCCAATAAATTTACGAAATGCCTCCTTAACACACCAAAAACTAAATCAATTATAGTTCAACCTAAACAAGCCATATAAGTAGAAACAAAATAAATGCATATCTAATAAGCACTTGAGCAGCAATTCGTATTCATATACACACATCAGGCGAATCACAAAGCTAAAAATTGATAACTCTTACAACTTCATATTTCTCCATTATTTTCAGATTGAATGTAACCAACATGACATACTCAATCCAATTTCATAACCAAAATTGCAGTCCCAGTAACATCACAAAAAATTTCTTTTTTTTTAAAGCATTTTGCTCAATTTCAAATTTTGCATTCAGTTTAGTTTCAATTCCACAGATATAATGATTCGATTTTTTTATTTTTTGGTTTTTTACCTCAAGAACTCCAACGACTGTGCGGCTATTAAGCTGCTTCTGGGACCCAGAGAAGCGAGTTCCGAGATACTCAATAGCAATCAAGTAGCGTTGAAGTCTAGGGTTTTGGTTCATGGGTTTGCCAATTCTTGATTCTTCTTCACCTTCTTCTCGGTCTTCTTCTGCGTCTTGTGAGTAGTCGTTCTGATATTCCCTGGTTTTTGGGAACTTTGGAGGCCTTTGGGGAGATTCGGATAGGGTGTCGAGAGAATGCTTCGGATTTTCAGTCATTTGATTTGAGTTTGATTATTTTCTTCCAGTTTCTCAGCCTCCAAACAGAGGTGGATACCGAGACAGGGTTTCAGTTTCAGGGTTTATTGTGTTTGCGTTTTAAACGTTGGCGCTTTCTATAGTCTAAGGGCCGTTTGGTATTGGGAATCTTAAGGACGACATTTGTATTAACAAGAAAGTAAAATATAAAAATATGATTATTGAAAATAAAAGGTTATTATATTTGATTACAAATAGGAATGTTAACTTTATTTGTTACGTGAGTAAATTTGATAAATAATTTTTTAATATTTAAAAAATATTGGGTTAATTCTAATTTACCTCCTGAGGTTAGGCCAAAAGAAATTGAGGATCTCAGTTTTCTGAAATCTAAGAATGCCCCCTGAGGTTACTGTAGCACCGTTAGATTTAACGGAAAATGTATTAAATAGTAACTTAACGCTTTATAAACCATTTAGAAAAGGGTATTATAGTCTATTTTATTGCTTATTAGAGTTAAGTTATTATTTAATACATTTTTTGTTAAATCTAATATTAGTATTAAGTTACTATTCAATACATTTTCCGTTAAATCTAACGGTTTAATACATTTCCTGTTAAATCTAACGATGCTACAGTAACCTCAGGAGGCATTCTTAGATTTCAGAAAACTGAGGTCATTAATTTTTTTTAGGCCTAACCTCAGGGGGCAAATTAGAATTATCCCAAAAATATTCAAATTTTTTTCGTATTTTAGCATAATTGTAAAAAAGAATTGATGATAATAAATTTAAAAATTTATTAAGAATTATTATAAATAATTTAGAAGGCTTTTTAAATTTATGATAAACAATTTTAAATATTCAATAAAATATTCACAATAAATACCTATAAAATATATATAAAATATCTAATAAAATACTCAAAAATTATAATAATTTAATTTTGAATACAATCAAATTACAAAACAATTAAAAAATATCAAATAAAAATATACAAAAAAAATCCATAAAATAATATTTTTTTTTCATTTTATTTTTCATCTTTTCTTCTTCTCTGTTACTCCCTCTGTTCTCCCTCTCTTTTCTGCAAAACTACTGCCAACACATAAGCCGTGCTCCACCACTCGCACTGCCACTCGCTGCTATCAGTGGAAATTCCTAACCCACTACCAGTTGCGGCCACCACTCACGGCAACAAACCCCACCACCAGCCCACTGCCATCCATTCGCTACCGCTGCCATCCACCCAAGCCACCTTCACAGTCATTCAAAGCTCTGCACCGCCGCTGTCATCCACCACAAGCCACCGTCAGTGAGTCAAAAGGGGATAGAGAGACACACACGCAAAGGTATCAGGAGGCAAAGGAGGGGAGGGGAAGCACAAGAGGCAGCGAGCGGGGAGAGGAAGGAAGCGTGGGTAATCTGAAACTCAAGAGCAAAGTGGATTTTATATTATCCCATTTTGTAGTAATCTGAATATAGTGGATTCCCATCCAAAATTAACAAACCAAACAAGGGGTATGTTTCATTTTCGCCTCTCCCAGATTTCTAGGCTGTATACCAAACGGCTTTTAGCTAATCAAATAGATAAATAAATAAAATTAAATAAAATAATAATAATAATAATAATAATAATAATAATAATAATAATTCAATCTTGAAAAGTAAAGTAACGGCGCATTCCTTTTGGATTTTTAATTTTAAGAGAATTTAAGGATATACAGCTTATTTTAAATTTTAAAAATAATATATAATTAATATTGAATGTAAAATATATTAAAAAACTGTACAACAGAAAACATAAGTTTGGGTTAAAAAAAAATTAATGCAAAGTTATGATTTTTATCTTGCTCTCGATTATTTTTTATTAGCTAACGAAGTTCATACTTAATATAATATCCTTTTAAAATAAGCCAGGGACACACTAAAAATAAGCATTTTATGATCTACAATTGTTCTACTCTTCTAAAACTCAAATAAATACTTTGATCTAGTTAATTTATCATGTATCATATATAATGAATAGAGAACTTAAAAACCGGTTAATTAGTCATATTTTACGAGCAATACATATATCAATTAGTTAGAATATATATATGAAAAAGAGTTTGATTAAATTTTAAAATATCTCGTCTAATTTAATTATTTTCTCAAGTTTGTGAAATATAAAGTCACTTGTAAATAATAGATGAACAAAGATTTAAATAAAAATGATGTTACACTTCTTGCTTTAATTTCGTATAACATGGTTAAGACATTTTTAATTTAAAGCTTTGTTATAAATATGTACGTTACCTTTTCAAGGATCGTACCAAGAGACAAATCCATTTGTATATACAGAGGATGAACTTTATTATTCAAAATTTTTGTTTTAACTTGACAAATAAATTTGCCTTTCTTAAATGATAAAATAATATTTCTCAAATTTTAAACTTCTTATGACCGACGCTACAGATACTCATATAAGAATTGGGTTATACTTGCAATGATAAAAATACTTTATGACATGATTACGAGAAGAAAGTCTCCATCCAATTATTATGGACTACAATCCCATTGTTCTTTAGATTCCAATGTTACAAATTATAAGGGTTACCAATCATTATATAAAGCCCATTTGCCACTTTATACTGAAGATTTCGGAAGCCTTTGAAATACACGAAATATAAAATTTAGAAAAATAATATAACATTTGTTTAATTATTAAACATATAAATTAATCTATTCAAACCACGATTCATATCAGTGGCATAACCAGAATGGTTCAAAGGACAAACCTAAAATCCTAAGACCATTTTATTGATATAAGCTGAAAACTCTACCATTATCGTGCTCCCACTTTAATATTAAGCACTCGATTGGTACAAATGTTGTCAGGCACAATAAACATATACCAAATTTGGAGAAAACAACATCACGAGCAAGACTGATACAAAAAGAGTCTAACACGTTTTTCAAGCTCAAAAAGGCATGTTAACTTAGTCGAAAATGAAATGAACTCCAATTAACTACTAAATCTCAACACACGGTTAACAAGCAAAATAAATAACCCACCTAAGAGAGCCCTGTGGCGCTCCTATAACCCAAATTAGAATGAACAACAAAAGAAAGAAAAAGCAGAATATAAAAGAGGGTAAAAAGGATCAAAAAAAGAGAAGAAAAGGCGCTAGAACTACGTGAAATATAAAAGCTCAAAAACTGCTTAAGGTGCAGCAACAACAGAAGGAACTGAGTTTTCTATCGGATTCTTTACAGCATCGCTCTTCTGAGTGCAGGCGTTGAGGGAGAGATTTTTTGCGAGACTGATCAAAGATGTGGCATCAGTGCTCTTCTTGTCTCCTGCCTTTACATGATTCTGCACAAGATAAAAAGAGTGAGCTCACTGAGAATGACTAAAAATGGTGAAGAAATTTACGTGCAATAACTGGAATGACAAGTAGAATGTCGAGACATTCAAGTGCAACAACCGAAGCGACATAAACAAAACGTGAAAAATATTATAAACGCAACAAACATAGGAAGGCTAGAATAAATTTGTCCTGCTTAAAGAGTTATAGGAAATAGTCCCACATCAAATAAGTAACACAAGAGCTTGTCAAATGGCCAATTACATCCAGCTTTACCTTGAGGTAAAATAAAATAAAAGAATCAACTTCAAACAGACTACACACCATTTACCTTTATACTAGCTAATAGTTAACTGGATTGAAGAGGATATGATTTTATATACTTCAATGTTATTATTAGAAAATAATAACCACACATCATTTTCAAAAAACAGTTTCATGAAAACACATAGTTTTCTATGAATTTAAATCAATATCAACCTCATATCATTTTCAAATTTCAAAAAAAATTAAAAACAACAGTACAATATTTCAAAATTTTGAAAACAAAAACAAACACACTTAAAAATAACTTACAGAGAAATTGTCATCTTGGTACGTTTCCATCCTTAGAGTAGCCGGCTTACTGCCCTTTTTGCCAAGTTGAGACTTCTCTCGATTTTCATAGAAGGTAAAATCATCTAGTAATGATGTTTTTGCAGCATAACTCTTGAAAATCTTCAGCAATTCTAAGCCTTGCTTAAACCCAATCTGCAATCCATAATAATGACAATCACAGTCATCAAAAAATATTAAATATAATGCAAGAGACGCTAATCTTCTTCATTCAGCTGGATCATTCATCAAAATCAAATAGTTAAAACTATCTGTTCAGTAAGAAGAAAAGTTTAACATGGGTTTAAGATTTTTTTTTTCTTTAAGAAGTGATTTCATACTAGTACCAGAATTAGCTCATTTGACACGGCATTTTAATCATTAAAACCACATAATCCACCGTGGTAGACATACATTACTGTGGAGAGATAACAAACCCAAATTCAAATACTTTGGCATTCTCATTCACAATTATCGAGTTCTCAGATTGGCCATAAAAGTAATTGAACCAATATGTTAACAAAATTATTACATACAAGAAAGGAACAAATGTTTCAAACAACCTCAATATCTCCTCACTTCTAAGCAAAGAATCAAGGTTTTTTTTTTTTTAAAAAAAAAAAGATTCAAAAAGCATATTTCACAGCAAGCAGGTGACTAGCTTTCAATACATAAACCATGAACAAGAAAAAGGTTGTCAACCAAGAATATAAAATGTAAAATACCTCTTGAGTGTCTCTGCTATGGGTTACAGGCTTGTTTTCATTATTTTCAAGGATAATATGCCGCAACTGAGAATTAGGAATGTCTTTTACCACATGCCATTTTACTGGGAAGAACCCATTCCACTTGTCAAGTTGCCAAAAGTCCATATCTTTGTTAAAGTCCACTTTTCCCATCATCTCAGCTAAGCCAACAAACTGTCCACTTCCATTGACCTGAAATAATTTAAGTGGTTACTGGAAATTAAATTAAAAAAAAATCCATAATTATGAAAGTAAGGAACATAATACGCGGAGAAGTTTACAAACCAAAGAACACAATTTTCCAGCATTAATACTGCATGTTAGCAAGAATTAAAAGAAATGCAAAAAGATTGATGTCAACAGATATTGTGGAGCTTGTAGCCACAACATAATATATAATGTTCAAAGCAAGTATACCAAGCGCAACCAGAAATTTCAGTAAAGCCTTTTGGATCAAGTCTGCTCATAAGAACAGAATAAACTAAAACTAATGCATGATTTTCTCATGTGTCCACTGCATGACAAACATCCCTCAAACACTGAATATATCAATTCATATTTCCAACTTTCAAATGCACAAATAGCCCAGTTATTCGCTGAGTGTAAAACAGAAAAATGTATATACAGGAAGCTTTTTAATTTTCCAAGGGTAGTCTGGAATCCAGTTCGACTCTTAGGCTATAATGTTGCAAACATCAACCTTTGACATATAATCCTTTGTAAATGAAACCATTGCAAACGCTTTTGCTAAATTACATGCTCTAGTACTCTAAATGAAAACACTACAACTTATATCCCCTTAGAATCATTTACATCATATGCTTTACCCAATGCATAGGAAAAAATTGTGAAATGATTCTGCAAAAAGATAAGTTGTAAACTTACCGAGAAAAAGAGAAAGAGTGGACATCTTATGCTTGCTTCGTCTGCTTTTGCTTCGGCCTCACGGAATGCTGCATCCAGTTTCCTATTACCATTAGGAGTACTTGCCCAGACATCATATTTAATGCACTTATGAATGTCATCTTCATTGTAGGACTTGATGACATAAAACTTCGCTTTTTCATACTCAATCTGGAAATCTGGTAAGTTATACTGATCTCTACGTACAGCAATCCCTAACTCTTCCTTCTTGACCGAAGAGTCCAAAGAGGCACTCTTGTTCTGGGCCCTTGGACCACGAGTGAGTTCAGTTGATGTTTCAAAATCTCCACTTCTATTAAATCTATCTCTTGACTTATATCTATCGTTTCCATTCCACAGCCTTCCATTTGTTCTGTAGTTCATTGGACCATTATGAGGAAAAAGATTCTGTTTTTGGTTAGAAAAAGGTGAGAACTTTCCTATAGGGTGGTATCCCTTCAAAAGGCCAGCTGAAAAATCAGAACCAAATTGAGGACCCTGCAGCAAGAAAGATTCATAATGTCAAACATTTAAAATTCAGTTTAAATACATAATCTATTGATCTCATTTTCTGCAAGACACCTTCTCCAAGGGATCAATCTTAACAATAGTAATTATGAATAAAATTCCCATCAATGGAACGAACAGAAGTCGATTCAGTAAGTATGACTACACAAGGAGCACCCCATCAAAACAGTAATAAACTTCTTATATTTTGTATTAAAAAAAGTCCATTGATTACATACGAGAACCTGGGAGCAAAGCAATTGAAATATATTGTGGTCCTAAGACTTCTGCTCCGTATGAAGTTATGAGTTATGACCCCAATACAAAAGGGAAAATCCTATAGTAACTCAAGAATGAAGTAAAAATTCAAAAAGCACTATTAAGGTAAATATTAAAAACATACTGTTTGTAAGACAACACAGGGTTATGCTCATCATTATGGCAGACAGCAATTGCTGAAGAAACATCGATTGGATGCAATAATCAACCAAAACATTAAAGTTTCTGTCTTTATATCATGGCATTGATTGAAAGAGACCATGATTATCAATATCTCTAGGCAATGCTTTCGTACAACAGAGCAACAGTTTCACCAAAAATTGAGTATCAAGCACCAGAACAAGCAATATCATGAAATGATAACAACATTCTGTTAAATGATTTCAAATACATTTGTACCTTGCTTAGTGGTTTGGTAGGTTGTGCATATGAAGATTTAGAAAATTTGTTAGTAAGGCTTCCATTTGTTTTCATAGTGTTCAAGCCATTTGACTTCGCAAAACCAGTAGAGCCACCAAATTTTGCATTTCCATTTTGAGCATCTCCAGCATATGTTGAATCCCATGAATAACATGGCATAGCTTCCGATCCATAAGAAACAGGATGTTGGAGATATCCAGCAGAAGAATAATAAGGTTGTTGGCCATCAACACCCATTATAGTTCCAGTGGCATATGGGTCGTAGCCAGGCAGATAATAGATAAGTGAACCATTGTCAGATTGCATTCCCTGGGGCAAAAATCCATTACAGAAATTAATCACCACCAAAAAATCAGTTAAGCCATAAATCTTAGTGATAAGATGCCGATAGACTATAAAAGAGATGCATACTAATGAAACATTTCATAGGTAGAACATACCGGTTGCAAGGCATCTGCATGAAAAACGCCATTATTATCCATTGGAGCAAAGGATCCATTATACCCTGCAAGAGAGCAGTCATTAATTAAAAATTGCACATGAAAATACAAACTGAGTGATCTACAATATTTTAATGAAGGGAACATTTCAATTAGTAAAAAGCACTAATAACCAAAGAGGAAGGGAATTGCCATGAATTTTTCATTTTCTTTCATTTATTTTTATTTTTATTTTTATTTTGGTTCATTACTTCTAACAGAAGAGTATACAGTATTTCCATATCAATTCTGGGCAAAGTATTAAAGGTACTGTTGTAGACACTGCATACGGTGTTGAGTAAGGCTGAAGTTGGTTTGGAAACTACAAGAAGCCCTTGCTACTAAATTCTCTTCCTCTAAAAAATTTACCTTAAAAGTACTTAATAAAAATTTAACTATTTAAACACCAGTATCTGTAATAAAGTAGAAGGCACATTTCTTTCACAAAATCACCATCCACACGGTCCAAAACCAACTTTAATGCCTTTCTTTCATCATATAAAAGCAGAAGGTATTTTTCTCACAAAAGTCGAACATTTGTTTTAATTTCTGATTGATACATTTTAAAACACTCAGGCAAATATAAAGGTTCTTAAAAGAGTATAAATTACAATCTCAGTGGATGCTTTTTTGGTCTTTGTAGTTTTATTTGCTCATTTCAACCAACTTGAAGACTGCAAGTACAGACCAAGATTTACAGGCAAAGAATTGAATCTAACCTGGGTAGCAGTAGTTGTCAAAGCCAGTAGGAGTTTTAGTACCATGGTCTACAGCTGACTTTTGATCAGTCTCAACTTTCTCACTAGAAGGTGCATCACCTGAGGAGGCTATCGTGGATGTTAAGTCAGATGACATTGCATCATTTACAGAAGTCTGCAAGAAAATATTTACCATGTTTAAAAATCTATGAACATCATCCCCATGATGAAAACAAGGCTTTATGTCATTGCACTGTTATATGCTTAAAGCAATGATATGATGACAACGGCAACAAAGAATATGCATGGTCATAATGAGCATCACTTGTAATGGGAAAAGTTTAACTTTTTCTATTTACATAGTCAGACGTGAAGAAAGCATGTCCTTGCATGAATTTAATATAACATTAGCCTGCAGTTAACAAAGAACCATCTGCAATAATTCATACCCCTAAAACGTATTTAATCTTAACAAAACTTAACCAAGCAGGTGACATATAACAAGCAGAAGAGCAGAAACAAAAATGAAAAAAATTGTAATTGATTAAGAAGACTTATTAAGCCATACCACATCATGCTCAGCTGATTTACTGATGGGATCTGACGTCAATCCCGTGACCACTGGCTGATCTATAACATAAAGTCAAGGAGGAAAAGGAAAAAATAAAAAATCAGATGACCACATTGCAGTCAAACAAAAGAAAACTAAAACAGGGACTTCCCAAAAATATTCTTGAAGAACTCCCAGATGATAATCCAATCAAAGCAAATTCAGTAAAAACCCAATACATTCAGTTTAGATAATCAAAACTTTGGTTAATTAAATATCAATGGAAAAAAGTAGAACTTCTTATTATCATGCCAACAATGTATTTTTTTAATTGAAGTTTGCTATGAAACATTCAAGGCATCCATGGTTTGAAAGAAAAAGATAATAATAATTCAATCTCATTAGAACATAAAAAGGTTCAGATATTCAAAATCCATTCAATTTCCCAGCAACCCAACATCCCAAAACCAATATAAAATCACATATCACAAAGTTTACTAAATATCTGATAATCCTTAATCATGCAAACTTCTTTAACAATCAGCAAGATGAAGTTGGGATTCCACTAATCAAACAAATACATACTCTATTATCATCCCAAGTGCAACCGGGTGCATCAACATCAAGTCAACTTTCTACTTTCTTAGATAACACTCAGCTCACCATAACACGCCCACACACACACAGCAGCACCCCCCCACCCCCCAAAAAAAAACCAAAAACCCCCCAACCCAAAAGCAGTTGATTCCCCTGAGGAAACAAACACCATAACTTATAAACCAAAGGCCTGACCACTCAAACAACCCTTACCATTACTCAACTTCATAGCAAACATATGCAGCACAAAAGACAAGATTTTCACCAAAAACACACTACAAATCTTGCAACTCAGCTACTCAATCCAAACAAAAGTAGTAAAATTTATTTAAAAACAAAAAACCTTTGTCGATGCTCTTTTCGCCCGCCATTGTAGGTCAAGCTCAAGTCTTCTTTCTTCAAATGCCCAAGTAGCTTCTATAAAAAGACCAACAATATAAAAAGACCAACAAACACTTAGCCCTTAAGATATCTTAGCAAAAAATAATAATAATTAAAAAATAAAATAAATAATAAACATAAAAGGGAAACATAGAAGGACGCAGCACACGTTAGCACCCACCCACTCACGCGAAGACTATTATCCGTCAAACAAAGATTCGATTCCTTTTATCGTCTCATAAACAGAAAGTACACGATTCTTTTTTCCTTCCTCTGAAAACGATTTTTCTACCAACAAAATAAATTTCAATTTCTTTAAAAAAAATCTCAAGCCAGGAAAATTAATTTAAGATATAAAAATAAATAAAAATTCAGATATTTTGATTCACGCTTACAGCCAAAAGGCAAAAGTCTTGGAAAACGTTGTTTTATTGACCAAAAACAATTAGAAATTTAATCAATTAAAAATTTTAAAAAAGAAGAAAATATCATAATTAAAGGCCCAGACTCGATACTCCGTAACGGCGTTTCAAAAAGCGCACCACAGTTGTTTCCGGTAACCTTAACGGGATTTCAGTGCCAGTGAGAGGCAAGGAAACACAATTTTTTTTTTAGTTCTTTCCAAGTTTTTTGAGAATTTAAATAATTAAAAAACTTTGTTAAATAAAAAATTTAAGCAAAATCACAGTAAAGTAAGAAAATGAGCTAAGTATTATAAATAAAAATAAAAAATCAAATTCAAACGAGAAGTAAAGAAAGCTTCTCTATTTCAGCTTGGAGAACACGAAACAAAAAGAAAGAAACAGCTTCCTTACTGGACCGGTAACATTACCGGCGAGTCCCAGCCACCAGATTGATTGACCGAAAGTATTGACGGAGCAAAGTCAAGTCAACCAATTCTAACAGCTACAACTAGCGCCGGTAACGCTACAAGACCAGTGAAAGAACAAGACTCCAGGTAAACAAAGAAGTACAATAGACAAACCTAAAAGCCGACGGATCGGGACGGCGCGAAACCGCAAGAAGCGATCTGGCAGTGCGAAGAAGAAGCCGCTCGGGAAACCGCTCAACCGCTTTCGACGGACGAAAGCGGTTTTCCACGGAGACGGAGCGGACAGCTGAGCGTTTGCTCACTGCAGAGAGAGCGTGAGAGAAAGACAGAGAGAGAGAGAGGGAAAAGGAGCGGACCAGAGCAGGGAGAGTGAAGTGAGGACTTATAGAGAAGGAAATGGACGGTTAGGATCAGTTTCTACTTTTGAGATGGGGCGAATTTGACCGTTGGATGCTGAGCATAGGTCAAAAAGAGGGAACAGGTGCTCGATTTTAGAAAGAGAACGCGAGAGCCGACGTGTGTTGAGAAGCAATTCTTTTTCGAAATAAATAAAATTTTTATATATTTATTTTGCTGTTTTCTTGGGGGCAAATTCAAGTTTTTCAAAAACTTTGAATAATGAAATAATCATAAATGATTTTATTGACTAATTAAACTGACTAATTAGCCTTCATTTAATTAACTTTAAACTTCAATCTTAAAGCCTAATTTATATATGTTCCAAATATATTTAAGCAACTTTATTAATCCAAATTTTTTTCTTAATGACTCTTTGTTTTTATTTGTCTCAATTATATAATAACGAGAAAGGGTATTATTTTATGGGCTTATACTTAATCCACTTTTTAATCTTATCTCAAGTTTTTTCTGAAAGTTTTCCAAAGTTCATATTATATAACTTTTATTATCTTCCCTCTATTTTTAATTATTTATAGTCTTATCTTGATTAAAGTTAATATATAATATTTGGTGATGCTTCATAATAGCCTTTACTTTTTGCTTTTTCTTTACAATCTTTTTTTTTTTTTGTTTTATTAAGGGTATCTAAAGCGAAGCAAGTCTTGATTAAATATTGTAATAATATTAATTAAAAAAAAATCTAAACTTCATTGAATTTGAATCAATACATCATTAGCCAGTAAATGATACTTCTCTTTTATTTATTTATGGAGGATCTAGGGGATTTGCATATCGTTTGTTAGGGATAAATTGAAGGGTCTGCTATAATTTTATTGGAATTATGAAAAGTTTAATTCAATTTTAAGAAACAAAATATTATTAAATAATTATTAAAACTAAAAAGATGCCCCTAAATATAGAGGGGACATAGAAAACTTTAACCCTTAAACAAGCATAAAAATAAAGATTTTCAGTACCAAAAAGGATGGAAAGAAATGAGTCAGAAATAAATTATTTTTTATATTATATCTTAATGCTCTTATTGCCCTTGGTATATATTATGCGAACTTTGGCACAGTTGACTCATTCTTCAATTTCAAAATGTATGGAATTTACGTTGTAATTAACAAAAATAGACATTTGATTTCGAATAGCAAGTTTAACAAAATATGATACACAAATTAAACCCACCTGAAAGGCCTAAACAATGAACTCAAAAAAAAAAAAAAAAATCAATAAGAATCAATAGTATTTGCACAACAATTTATTAGTTTAAGATATGAATGACGTGATATACTTGTCACATAAAACTAAATACGTCTTCGTTTTATAAAGCTTGATGATGAGCTTCTCGCGCCCATCTCAGAATTGGATTCCAAAATTCAGACCGAGGGAGAAACCATTCGATTTCTTTTTCTTGGATTTTTTCTCTTTTCTGCTCTCTTGGCTTCTTTCATCAGTGGATTTAGCTTGCTCCCTCTCATGAGAAATTGGCTTAATTGTCTCCTTGTTCTTTTCTTCCTTTGGCTCGGATATCTTCTCCGGTTCCTTCATTTTTTTTTTCCCAAGTTTGCAAAGGAAACAAAAGCAACCATCAACTTTTTTTTTTCTCTAAAACAAATAATTTTTTTTTTAAATATGTTTTTTTAAAATATTTATATATAGAAACTAAGACAATTAGCAATTTAGATTTATTCTTATAAATAAGTGAAATCTGAAACTTCGAAAAAAAAATATCTATAAAAGTACTGAAAGACTTTTTATAAATATTTTATTAATTTTTACCAATTGCTTGTGCTCTGCATTTTCAATCTCATGTGCTACTCTCTCTTTCTCTGCTGGGATAATCTCCGGTAATTCTTTCTTCTCTTTCTCTTCCTCCGGTGACTCGGATTTATTTTCCAATTCCTTTTCAATTGGCTTTGGATGAATTACCATCACGATACATCAAGTGACATATATAAAATCAGCAAATCAATCTAAGTAAAAAGTATAAAGATAGTACATACACAACAAGCAAATAAATGATTTAAAAAAAAAAAACCTAACATGTTTTCATCTACAATTAAAATATGGAAATTTTACCAGTAGCTTATTATGTTCAACGTCTTCAATCTCATGACTTTTATTCTCCTCCTCCTCCTTCTCCTTCGCCTCTTCCTTCAATGGCTCAGATTTCTTCTCGGATTCGTTGTTTCTAGTCTATAGAGTTAATTTCACCAATAAACTTTTTTTACGGTGATTAGCATAAAACAAGGATAATAATAATGATAATAAAGTAACTTAGAATTTTACCAATTGCTTTTGTTCTTCATGCTTGTTCTCAGGCTTTTTGTCCTTCTCAGCTTCCTTCTTTTGCTTGGATTTCTTCTCTGATTTCTTTATTTTGTTAGGTTTAGAGTTTCATTAATCACAATTAAACAAGTCAACCACGTTAATTACTTCCAAGCGATCAACTTATTCCAATTATTAAGCCCTTAATCAAGTTAATAATTACAATGATATTCAATCAATACCCTTATTAATAAGCTCTTTTAATTTGTTGATAATTTTATCTTCATATATGTTTTTTCCTCCAACCCAAGTTAAGTAATAAAAACTTGTAGCAAAACATACAGGAAATTACAAGAAGAAAAATTAATTGCACAAAAAATTAACTTACATCTTCACAGGAGAAGCAACAGGAAAGGGGAATAGTGCAGCTAAAGCCAAAATCAGCCATGGATGATCCTCTTGAAACTCTGGTTAATTCATATCTATTAAATTGATTTGAATAAAAAAAGTCAATAAGTTTTTTGTAATTTTGTGGCATATGTGCCGTGTCCTTCCAGCTTAGTGGCCACCTCCACGCCTAGTTGAAGTTGCAGGGAAACTTCTTGAGTGAGCTATTGTTGGTCAATCGCGTCCGAAGCAAGCTATGTATCATTCTCAAAACATAGATAAATCAAAACAAAATAGACCTTAATTAGGTACCTATCTCAAATCCAAACCCAAAATAATAAAAAAAAAGAAAAGAAACAGTGTCCTGTGTTGGAATCAAGAGAATGTCATTTATACAACCACGGCAGATTCAATAAGGAGCCATCTATCTCAACACCCTTATGATTGAAGGATTGGATGTGTATAGTCAGAAAACATGCCCTAATTAGGTGATGAGTCAAGGTTACTTTTCAGGACAGAATCTAAAAGTGCTAAGAAATTTCGAACCAATTAGCTCGTTTTTTTAGTATTAGCATTGACTTGAAATATACTAATAGACTCATTATTAAGTTTCAAATGAAAAGTACTACAAGCTATTAGATCATTTGGTAGATGGTTTTTACTAGCTAGTTTTATTCAAGTCAATGATGAGATATATAGAGATAATATAAGTGGTACGTTAACGCATCCTCTTCCTTGCAAGTTTTTGTGGTGGGGGAATGACGAGACATGGGCTTTGAAAGATTTCGTATTAGATACGGACCTTGCACTTGATTGAAAGAGTCGCAACTCAAGTCGCTCATCAGTTACTATTTTAATTTCACTTTAATTCTAAACATACGCTAAAATACCAAAATTAAGATACTATACGTGCCAAAATTATGCATACTTAATTGGTGATATATGAAGCAAAATTGAATCGAACCGTCCTAGTAGTGGAAACAAGATTGAAAACAACATTAGGATAACGATATTGGATAAAATTTATACCTCGCTCTCATGAAATAGTGTGTCTTAATGTCACACACCCTCCTTGCACTTTACACTTTCCTTTATTGTTCTCATCTTGATTAAGAAGAAAAATATTGAAATTAAGCGAAAAGGCTAAAATTAGCATCTAAGTCTAGCCCAAGTAAAAGATAGATAAAACCCAATAAATCCAAAATATAAATAAAGGCCGTGAGATTGAATAAGGTGAGGTGATATAAAGGATAAGATTTTGGATTATGTCTTAAAAGGAATATGATTTGAGCTTAAGATTTTGGATTATGTGACATGGCATTATATATAAATAAGAAAAGAGAAGAGATGAATAAAGAGCCCATTTTTTGATTGAAGGAGAGAGAGTGAGGCTTTGATGGACGAGAGAGACTGAGACTCTCATGGAGCTAGAGAGAGAAAGAGAGAGTTCAAGGTTCTCATATGGAAGGGAATATTGTTTCCAGAGAGAGAGGAACTTTTTTAGAGAGAGAAAGTGGAAGAAGGCTCACTTCAGCCTCAACATGCCCCCTACCCACCCTCTTATACCCCTCTGCCAATAACATCTATTTCAATTTATATGTATAGGTTTGTGTAGGAAATGTATGGGAATTGCTCCCTCTCCTAGGTCCTATATCATTTATATTCTTTATATTACTTTATTACCTGTTTATTATCACTGTTCTTACTATTTTACTTATATCCCTTTTTTTCTGTGTTTGACTCAGACATCAGAGTGTTTTTGCCCTCTGCCCTACTTGGAGAAGGAGGTCAATGGAACAGATCGTGAGAGGAGGACCAATTTGGTATTAGTCCAACCAGCCCAATTGGCCCATTTTTGAAGATACAAAAAATCTGCTCCTTCGTTAAGATGGCCCATTTACGAAGGAACAAGAATGAGCTCCTTCATTAAGATTAGATAATGAATTGAGTTAATCAGTGGGATTATAATAAACAATTATGGGGAATATTTTCGTTGAAGGCACTACTTTGTTGCAAGATAATTTGGGGTAGAGTTGCCATAAGCAGGGACGGAGCCACAGTAGGACGCATCCAATGTGGCCATTAGTTTTTTTAAATTATAATTATATATAAATCATTGTTTAAACATCAAATCGATCGCTTTTTTCAATAAATTATACGAAATTAAATTGTTTTGTATAAACTACTTATCATATTTAACTTTAACTTCCATGCTATGTACAAAGAGTTATAGAAGTATAAAATAATCTATCTTTTTATTTAATCATTTCATAATATTTATCTTTTATATTTAATGAAAACTTTATAAATTTTTTACTCTCATCAACTTGTTTGATAATAATTTTTTTTTATCTTGGATATATATTTTTATTTTTTAATTTGAGAATTTTTTTTTTATGTATCAAAAGAAATATAATAAGATCTTATATCAGGAAATAAATGAAACTATAATATAACAGTTTTTAAACATAAAATCAAAGAAAACTATAGAACTATTAAATAAATGTAAAGACTCAATGTGTATATTGCAAAAAGAGGAAATGCGTGAAATAATAGAGAAGGAAAGAGGATGGTAGTAGCTCCGGTGCTATCCCATTGGCAACCGGGTAGCATCACGACTCCGGTCACCATAGGATGAATGGATAATTATTTTGTTCTATTTTATTTAAGATGCTCCCACTAATAGAATTTTTTGGCTTCGTCCCTGGCGGTAAGGTAAATATGGCAGGCTATAAGCACAAGACGACTCCAATTCTTTGTGTGTGATATACATATTATAAGGAGCCATTTTCTTGTTGGATCATCTTAATTAATTAATATAGCTTATTTTATGGTTGAGTTTGACAATGATTTTCGGTGGAAAGTTTTGAGTTTTTGAAATTAAGCTTCCTATAAAAGCACCTGATAAATTTAGAAAGCATACATGCATTGTTGTAAGAAAGTAAATTTATAGTAGTTATGGAATAGAAAAACTTGCTATAACTCAAATTTGAGGTTCACGATTATATTATATATCTTCACCTCATGAAGTGAAAATGTGACGAACATGCTTGCACGTTACTGTAGATTTCCTTATTCGTATTTTGATTAAAAAGAAAATAAAGTTAAGGTTAGTTTTGTACAGGGAACTTTTTCATTATTCAAAACAGCTCTTTATTATATTCCAAAATCTAACATATTAAATGATTGGGTGTTTAGTCCCATGTGATGGTTGAAGTAACAAATATAGAAGTTAGTAGTTATTTTGAAAATTGATCATTTAGTCTTTGTCAACGGCGACAAAAACAATAAGGAGAGCAAAGATCGTCAAATGAGGAAAAAAACTTATAACAAGTCAAAAATAACATTGCATATACTAAAATATAGTGCACAATTCAATTAAGAATAATTCTCTATGTATAATTAACTTGTGCAATCAAACATATATAATGTAACTTAGTATATATAATGTAACTTAGTATAAAGTTATTAAATGGGTAGATCCTACTTTAGTTATTAAAAAATCATTAATTTTATATTTATTTTTACCCATCATTATTTTCATTTGAAAGGATTGTAATTTGTCACTTTAGACTCATCGGAATCATGACTTTAAAATTTGCGACCATATGCATGCTTGCTTTTAATTTGTATTTATCTCCATGTTCTCTTAAATATTCTTCTGCTCTAATTTTTTTCTCCCGTTTCTTTACCTAAGCTAGGCTGAAGTTTCATCATTATGTCAGCAGCACGACTACTTATCCGAATTTTTTTGATGAGAGCTTAATGAGATTTGTTTTTTCTTTCATTAATCGGCCATGGAAAGAGTGCATAAATGTGGAATTAATTCCTAAAAAACAATTTTTTTTTATAAAAAAAATTGTTTGACTAAAATTGGCAATATACAAGTAAGGAAAAAATATTGATTCTCTTCAAGAAAGAAATTTTACCAGCGGCTTATATATGTTACTCCTTATCAGGTTTAATTTTCCACCTTCTTCTCTTCCTCCTCTGACTCATGTTTTTTAATCCATTCCTCATCGTTTGGCTTCGGAGTTTTATCACCAGGCACCTGTACCTCATATATCAATGATATTGCAATTATTAACGTATAATTGTACATCATCTTGGGCATATAACAACTAAATTTCTAGACATGTACACAAACGGGAAGACATTAATTTCTATTTTCTTCAATATATAAAATTTTACCTCTTGCTTATGCTTTTGATCATGTTTACTCTCAGATTCCTGGCTTAGATTTCCTTTGCTTTGGAGTTTCATGTACATCACCAGCTCAATACATAATTAAATCAATAAAATTAAAATTAATAGAACCACGCTCAACGCAAAGGATTTAATAAATAATAAACTTCATCAATTAATACCTTATTTACTTTTCCTTGCTCAGTCCGAGGACTCTCCTCAACTTTCTTCACGATTTGCTCAAATTTCGCCCTTGATTCCCTTTCGTTTCCCATTTATGGAGTTTCATCACCATCACAACAACAACAACGGCAGCCACGATAATATCATCGTACAGCCATATGGTATAGAAATAAATTATATTATTTATGTATCACATTTACATGTTCATGATCATTGAACTTTTACAAATTAATATGACGCTTCATGGATCTTTGAAGACAACAAGCTAGGCGCCCCAAACCTTGTCTTTAAGTGCCATAGCATTAGGAACAATCAATGTGAGCCAAGGCATAGGGTCGTAGCACTACTCTATTTGACTTGTGGCGCTGGTGAACTTGTAGATGTAGGGCCTCGGTGTTGTACAATCTGAGCAGCACTGCTGGTGCAAATAGGGCTTATTTGTAACTTTGATTACCCTAGATATTATTATGTTTTAGGGAGCCGTGAAAGTGTATTAGGTTATGAAAGATTTTGTAAACATAGAGAGATCGTGAGTGTGATTGATGATCTTACAAAATTTATTAACCAGTAAATTTCTGTGGTGGCTAAAGAATAAGATGTAATCTCACATTGAAGTGAACCTATATAAATCTTGTGTATTCAGTGTTTTAATTTCTTTGCATACGTTTTTATCATTACTCTCGGAATAAAATGAATCCAGGTGTTTAATTCATAGCATTATAGTCCAAAAAAATTAAACTGGCCTGCATTCATGAGCTTATGCTAAAGTTTCAATATATTCCTATTAATAACTGTGGTTCAAGAATTATGGTCGACAAATAGTATGCATACATGTATACATTAGGTTTTATCCTCAAGTAACGAAGAGTAGAAGAAAATTTCTAGATTTCAACTTGAAATATAAGGTTCTAATATATGTAGCCATGTGCATTACAAGAAAAATGCCTTCTTTTTTTTTTATGGTTTTTATAAACTGACAAGTATTGTATCCCTTTCAATAGTCAAACACATACTTAACACAATCTTTAGAACCATCCTAAATAAATGATAGGCTTTTAGTATTACATCACAAATTTTTGAGATGATTTACAACAAGACATAAGTATTAAAATTATAAAAAATAATAATAAAGGAACAAATGTTTTCAAAATTATTATGTAATTATATATGATCATGATGACGATGATGATGATGATAGTCACTTTTGAAGGAATTAATTAACGAGATTAAGATTATCCAGGAATATAAAGGAAGCCAAAGGGATGATTTTCAAGCTATTACTTAATCAAGCAAAAAAACTTAAAGTTATTCCTCGATTGTCCGAAAGATAAATCAAATATTAGTGATGGTCATGATCAGTGCGAAAGTTGTTGCCTATTAGCATTCTTTGTGACACATATAGTTAATTACAGAAAATGAAACATCAATGGGACAAGCTCGTGTCAGGCCCAAATTACATGACCATAGTAAGATTACCAGTTTGGTGATAAACTAGCCAATCTAACTTAGAATTAATTTAGAATGATGTTCATGCTTTCAAGCCTTGCATATATAAGCTACAGCTACAATACAAATGGTGTATTAGATGCGCCTTTTCTTCCACCGCAGTATTGACTTAACTGCTAGGTTAGAATGGGCTACAGCTACAATACAATTGGCATACTAGATGCACCATTTTTTTCCATCGTAGGGATCTGACGCTTGGGGAAGAATTACTTCCAACCGGTTACTATGTTAACAATAATAAGGGTAGTTTTGTAAATCAGCAGATCAGGGACAATTTAGTCAATTAGTTAAATGGTTGTTAAGGTGGTTAATAGTTTGTTATGTATGTTAATAATATATAACAGACTTATAAAAACAGAAAAGAGAAAGAGAAGAATCAGTGAACAAATGAATGTGTGTTGAATCATTTTTGCTCTCAATCTAACTCCAGAAACATCATATTTCAACATGGTATTAGAGCTCTAAGATCCAATGGGAGATTTTCAACCTAATTCTTTCGAAAATCTTCAATCAAACACTAGAATTGATCCTGGAGTTGTAAATCCAATGATGAATTCAACAAGTTCTTTATCTTCAATCCTTCCTACAATACTTCCAAGCTCTTTGATCAAACTTCAGAGAACAAATTATGGATTCTGGCGTACTCAGATCCTTGCTACATTGAGAGCTTTCGATCTTGAAGGCTACATCACAGGAGAGAAATCATGTCCAGCAAAAGTGATTTCAATTCGTTCCTCTCAAAATCCAGATGAGATTTCGACTCAAATCAACTCTGAATTCTTCAATTGGAAGAGAATCGATCAATTTGTTCTTAGCTGGTTACTGTCATCAATCTCAGAGTCCATGTACAACAATGTAGTTCGACGCACATTAGCAATGGAGGTTTGGAATGTTCTTGAAAAATTGTTCTATACTGAATCTAAGGCTAGATCTCTACATTTAAAGCATCAACTTCAGAATACTAGAAAAGGAGCTATGTCTATATCCATGTATATATCAAAACTGAAAGACATTGCTAACACTTTGATTGCTATTGGACATGAGGTTACAGATCTGGATTTACTTTTCCATGTTCTTGATGGTCTTGGACTAGAATATGATGCTATTGTGGTTAATCTCACTTCAAGATCTGGTAATATAACTTTAGGAGAAGCACAGTATCAACTTCAAAGTTATGAGATGAGGCTGGAAAAATTTAATTCATCACAAATTCTAAGCCTAGATCATAGTGTTAATGTAGCTGCTAGACAGTCTCAATTTGGAATGAATACATTTGCTGGTCATAATTCTCAGTACTCTAATGGCTCTAGACAATCTTTTAATCAAAGCTTCAGGGGTCGAGGAAGGTACAAATTTAATGGCAGAGGTTCAAACAACTCTAATTCAGCTAAACCTGTTTGTCAACTTTGTGGCAAAACAGGCCATACTGTAGTCAAGTGCTTTCACAGATTTGACATAAACTACCAAGGACCTCTAGCACCTCAGCCATCTCAAGCTCTTAATGTCAACCAATCATCAAAACCAGCATCTCAAAATTCTCAAACATCTCAAGCATTGATTGCTTCCCCATCAGTTGTGCAAGATCCTGCTTGGTATCTAGACACAGGTGCCACTGATCATATAGCCTCAGATATGAGCAAACTTGCATCAGCAGGCAAATACACAGGATCTGAGACAGTTCAAGTTGGTAATGGTACCTCTTTATCCATTGCTTATATTGGTTCTGGTTATTTACAGTCTTCTAATTCCTCAGCATGCTTTAGACTTCACAAAATTTTAGTTGTTCCTGCAATCACTAAAAGTCTACTGAGTGTTTCTCAACTTGTTAGAGACAACAATATAACTGTTGAATTTCATGATTATGGTTGCTTGATTAAGGACAAGGATATCAGACAGATTTTGCTGGAAGGATGCCTCAGTAATGGATTATATCAAATCTCAACAGATTCAAGTCCAAGTTCATGCTGTGCTACAGCAAATAAACTGTCAACTCCTACTTCTTTGTTTGCATCTTTAATCAATAATGTCAACTTAGTTGATTCTACTTTGTCAACTGTAAATGATCAAATACTTTGGCATAGGAGTTTAGGTCATCCACATTTGCAAATAATGCAAAAACTGTCCTCAACTACTCAATTGTTCAAGTGTACAAATAAAGCTGAATGCTTCTGTGAGTCCTATAAATATGGCAAACAGTGTCATGAAACCTATCCTAGTTCAAAATCTAGAGCTGCAAATCCACTGGATATTGTATATTCAGACCTTTGGGGTTCTTCTCCAATAAAATCAGTTGAAGGTTATTCTTATTATGTGAGTTTTGTGGATGATTTCAGTAGATGCACTTGGATATTCCCTCTCAAATCTAAAGCTGAAGTGTTTAATATCTTTAAGCAGTTCTGGTACAAGTTGAAAGACAATTCAATACCAAAATGAAGTATCTGCAGTCAGACTGGGGTGGTGAATATAGACCACTTAATTCTTACCTCAAAGAACTTGGAATTATGTTTAGACATCCATGTCCACATACTCATCAACAAAATGGAGTTGTGGAAAGGAGACATAGACACATTGTAAACACTGGTCTTACACTGCTGGCTCAAGCTTCCCTGCCTCTATCATTCTGGTGGTTTGCTTTTCACACTGCAGTCTTTCTTATAAATAGATTACCATCAGCTTCTTTAAAGTCTAAGTCTCCATATTCTGTTCTGTTTCATGTTTCTCCTAACTATAAATTGTTTAGGGTATTCGGATGCGCTTGTTATCCTAATCTAAGATCATATCAGTCTCATAAATTTTCATTTCATACATGTACATATGTTTTTGTTGGCTATAGTTCAGCTCACAAAGGTTATCTCTGTCTTCACTCCTCTGGCAGAATATATATTGCTCAAAGTGTATCATTCAATGAGCATATGTTTCCATTTAAGACAGGTTCATTTCTTCACTCAACATCTCCTTTAAATTCTGAACTTATATCAGGACCTTGGATACTTCCTTATCAACAAACAGTTCACGATTCTTCTGATTTTGTCCCATCTACTGGCTCCACTGACTCCAGTCAGGTTCCAGAATTTTCTGGTGTGTCACATTCTCCTGAATTACCAAATTCAGGTTCACCCTCGCCTGAACCATCAAGTTCAGTTTTACCTACAGAAATTCTCACTGCTGTGTCTTAGTTGGCATCTAAACCAGCTTCACTACCTACTTCTAATGCTCATCCTATGGTCACTAGATCCAAGGTTGGTGTATTTAAGCCTAAATCCTATGTCTATAACATTGATAAATCTACCTCCTCTTCACTTGAGCCAACCACTGTTCAACAAGCTTTAACCAATCCGAAATGGTATGATGCTATGCAAGCTAAATTTCATGCTTTACAAACCAACCAAACCTGGTCACTGGTTCCACCATCTAAAGACATGAAAGTAGTAGATCACAAGTGGATTTTTAGAGTGAAATACAATTATGATCGCTCAATACAAAGATACAAAGCCAGGTTGGTAGCTAAAGGTTTTCAACAAACTCTAGGACTTGATTATTTTGATACTTTCAGTCCTGTCATTAAGCCTTCTACCATCAGAGTTATTTTCTCATTAGCTGTAACTTTGAATTGGGATATACAACAAATAGATGTCAACAATGCTTTCCTTCATGGAGAACTTCAAGAAACTATTTATATGACTCAACCCGAAGGATTTGTAAATGCTTATCATCCTACATTTGTTTGTCATCTTCATAAGTCCTTGTATGGATTGAAGCAGGCACCTAGAGCTTGGTTTGACAAGCTCAAGAGTACTCTACTTCAGTGGGGGTTTCAATCATCAGTTTCAGATACTAGCCTGTTTATTCTTAGAACTGCCAGCACAATTACATTACTGTTAGTATATGTTGATGACATTTTGATTACTGGCAGTGATGATGCTCAAATTAAGAAAGTTATATCAGATTTGAATCAACAATTTGCACTCAAAACACTTGGCTCTGTCAGTTATTTTCTTGGATTTGAAGTTAAAAGATCTAAGAATTGCATGTTACTCACATAAAGGAAGTATGCAATTGATCTTCTGAAAAGATGTAACATGCTGGAGTCAAAGGCAATTCAGTCACCTATGGAAGCCAATTCAAAGTTTTCATTAAAGGATAGTGCAGAATTTGAGCAGCCTAGTCTATACAGAAGTACAATTGGTGCATTGCAATACATGTCAATGACCAGGCCTAACATCTCATACGCAGTAAACAAGCTAAGCCAATTCTTGCAGTGTCCTACAATCAAACACTGGCAAGCCTTCAAGAGACTACTCAGATACATCAAAGGAACTACTCATTATGGCTTGATTTTTAGGAAAATGCAGTCATTCACTCTTAGAGCTTACAGTGATGCAGACTGGGCAAGTTCACTGTGTAATATTCAAATTTTAATATTTACGTTATTTAAGTTATAGTAAGGGTATATATATATGTCTATATATGTAAATTTATTATTATTTTATTTAGGAGTACACTTACACCTGTTACCAATCAGTCCTAGGGTATAAGTCAGCTACTATATAAATTAATTTTTAAGCGTTATATCATTTACATTTGCGTTCAATTAGGGTTTTGAGTGTAAGCGGCGGTGAGAGTAACTCAGCGTACTCGATTTACGGTAAGTGAGAATTTTAATTTCATTAGATTGAGTTATTGATTAAATAAAATATTTCTAAATTAGAATTTTATTGTGTATTCAAGGAATTTTCACGTTAAAGTAAGATTAGAAGTATTGAT
Organism: Boswellia sacra; assembly: GCA_013180625.2. Classification (NCBI taxonomy): domain Eukaryota; kingdom Viridiplantae; phylum Streptophyta; class Magnoliopsida; order Sapindales; family Burseraceae; genus Boswellia; species Boswellia sacra. Next base: position 132,809 of record SNVD02001646.1, read on the forward strand.
CAGAATACAACTTCCCGTAATTCATTTGATAAGAGGTAAGAATTTCACTATAACTCTGTTTGATTATATTTTGAGATATTATTTTATGCTAGAAATTAGATTCTATATACGTTAAAACATATTAGGTTGAAGTGATTGATTACTATTTATGTTACAATATTGAATATTATATTGTAAATAGAAGTTTAATTAGAAGTCTGTATATATGCTGATTTCATGAATTTTAATCTGTGGAAACTTTAAATATTTTAAGTCAATATTTTTATTATGGTTTCAAGACATGAAAATAGATATCATAATTTTTTTATGTCAAAATCGTGCATAAAACTATTTTATAAATATTTTTGAAACTGGTTTTACATGCTGAAAAACTAAACTGTGAGAAAGTCATACTTGAATTCATGAATTTTATTTCTGACCAATACTGTGAGAAAATTTTTATGCTGGTTCATTTATATGTTAACAATGATTCTATAAATTTTCGTAATTTTATGCCCAGTATTTAATTTTATAAAAATCATCGAAGTGAGCTGACTCACAGATTTGTTCAGTTTGACAGTTTTATGGTGTCTGAAGAATTAATTTAATTAAAATACTTTTTGCCAATAAATGTCTACAGAAAAATTCGTGGAACATCATATCCATGTCTTGTATACATATGTAAATTTTTAGAGTCTTTGGTATAAGAAATTTAGAGATAAAATTCGTAGAATAATTACTATTCAGATTTTAGGCTTCAACCGTTAGAACAGTTTAGAGCTGAATTTAACGTATTATTGGTTTAATTATTTTCTAAGATTTTTCAATCATTTGAACAGATAGAAGTAGAGTTATTTGATCTGGATTGGAGGTAAGTGATACTTATATTAGTGTGTCTTTTTTTTTGACAAGTATGAAATATTTATGATTCCGACATGAAAGATTTTACGTATTCTGCTACAAAATTAGAAACTATGTTATATAATTATGTTTTAAGACATTCAATTTTATTTTCAGATTTATTTACATAGGATGTTTAATAAAATAAATTATTTATTTAGAAAAGCTTTTACAATAAAAATTATTGACAAATTACCAAACCATTTTATTTGCAATTATCTCTAAATATAGAATGTTTTACTCCGTTTTTTTTCTAAAATTTCTTATAATTTATTTAACTTCAATTTTAAAGTTTTTGAACCGATTTACTTATAATATGAATTTTACATCCATAATGATGATTATTTTTAGGACTTATTTTATATTTAAATATCTTATGATTTATAATGATTTTAAAGTAAGCTTGACATTATAAATTATGAATTTTTGGCTCATTGTCCGTGGTACTCAGTATGTTATGTTTGATATGATATGATATGGTTCCAGCTGGATATATGTTTTTTTGTGCACAAATATGATATGGTATGGGTGATCGTGATTCGATCCTATGATAAGTTATGGCTGCGTGACATGAGCTATTTTGAAGTTGTTTGTTTTCTCTTATGAATCTGTTTTAAGAAACTTCTTTAATATACTTTGATAAGTTTCATTATGTTATAATTAAGTTTTATGTAAATTATTATGATACTATGAAAATTATTATTATTTCTATGTTTTAATAGCATACTAATATACGTATTACTTATTGAGTTGACGGCTTATTCCTCGTCACCTATATTTTTGCAGATTATGCCTCGTAGATATAAGACTTGTTGGATAGAATGACTAGAGCAGTTTTGGAGATATTTGCTTTTAGCGCGAATAAGAATTTTGCTCCATTGTAGTTTTGTTTCGACACTCGATTTATTATATTAGCTTTGGTTTGTAATAATGGGATCATTTTTCTCCCTATAGTTTAATAACTTATTTGGATAATTTGTGGTTTAATATTTTAAATAACGAAGTTAGTTGCACTCTGATTTTGGTATGTGTATATCATGTGCCTCATTCGGGGTGTTACAAGTTAGTTGCACTCTGATTTTGGCATGTGTATATCATGTGCCTCATTCGGGGTGTTACACACTGGATGACAGAAAATCTACTTCAGGATGATGTGTGTACTTTGGAAACAATCTAATATACTGGTGTTCAAAGAAGCAAAAGGTGGTGGCAAGGTCTTCCACTGAATCAGAGTACAAAGCAATGTCTCTTACAGCAACTGAAGTCATTTTGTTACAAAGTTTGCAATCTGAAATTGGGATCAAACTAAGTGACATTCCAATCATGTTTTGTGACAACAAAGGAGCAGAATCCCTGGCTTCAAATCCTGTGTTCCATGCTAGAACAAAGCATGTTGAAATTGATGTACATTTCCTTAGAGAGAAAGTGCTCGAAGAAAAGTTAAAAGTGCAGCATGTATCTACATAATTTCAGAATGCTGACATTCTTACAAAGCCTATAACTGGAACCAAATTTGAGTTTCTTCGGGACAAACTGAATATTTATACTAAAGAATGTGGAGACCTGAAGTAAAGACATGAACTCCAGCAAGCTTACAGAATGCAGCAAATTGATAAAAGTTAGCTAGGATGCCTATCGGAAAGCTTAGCTACACTTGAGGGGGGCTGTTAACAATAATAATAGTTTTGTAAATCAGCAGATCAGGGACAATTTAGTCAATTAGTTAAATGGTTGTTAAGGTGGTCAATAGTTTGTTATGTCTGTTAATAATATATAACATACTTGTAAAAACAGAAAAGAGAAGGAGAAGAATCAGTGAACAAATGAATGTGTGTTGAATCATTTTTGCTCTCATTCTAACTCCAGAAACATCATATTTCAACACTAGGTGAAGGACAATCACGCATATAAAACAACAAAATATAAACTGGGGTTCAAGGAAAACAGATTACGGTTTGATCTTCTCGATTTTGATAATCTAGGCGGTAAGCACTCCCCCTTCCCCTTGAAACCCTAAAATTACACATTAAAGAGAAAACCAAAAAAAATTTTAAGCTCTCTTTCTCCTGGGCTAATTTTCTGTTGGATCAGATAATCCTTCTGTTTCTTTGGAGCTTCATCGGCGCGACACCATTGAAGGCAGCATTTGTCAAGTTACAGCCATTAACATAAAGTTAGTGGAAGGGATCAATTGATTAATTGATAACAAGTATATATCTGACTTTTGAACACGGAAAATTCTATACATTTTATCAATCGCTTATGTTCTGTGTCCTGATCATCATCCATCCAAGGTTTCGTGATCTCATTTTTCCTCAGTTGATTTGACAGAGGAGTTTCATCACCATATATACAAGGCAATCCATCATTGATTAGTAGACAAAGCTAAGTGAGAAATTTTAGTGAGAACGAGGAGGATATATATTAATAGTGGGAATGGAGGAGACAATTTCTATCTCATATATATCTATACTTCTAATCTCTATTCTTATAATTAATCTATGCTATGCATGCATCAGGAATTGGTATAGTAAATGTTGGGATGTAATGATCAACTCAGAACAGAATTTGGGAGAAAAATTACTTGTATTAACAGAGAAAATTAATGTACAAGAATTATACAAAAACTCCCCTAAAATTTCTGGAGCTCTCCTGGCTCTCTCTCTCAATCCTAAACTCTCTGGTTTAGACTCTGGACTCTCTCTGGAATCTCTCTGATGTTTTAAACAAGGCAGAATTCGTCCCATATTTATAGGGAAAATTCTGCATACAAATTCAAATCAAATTTGGCTACTTCCTTTGATTTCAAAATTGGAGGTGCCTAACTAATTTGACTCTCAATGCATTCACATGGGAGGGATTCTGGAAGCCATGCATGTCATGCATGAGCTCAGCAGAATTCTAGAACTCATGCATGTCATGCATGAGCTCATCAATTCTCCCCCTCCATCCCATGTGAAAAAGGAGTAACAACAAAAGTAATTAGACAGCTTCTAATCCAACTATGTCTCTGCATAGTTCTAGCTTGTCTCTGGTGACCACTTTTGTTAACATGTCGGCTGGATTCTCTTTAGTATGGATCTTCACTAGTTTCAACAGTTGTTTATCCATCACCTCTCGTATCCAATGATAGCGGATGTCAATATGCTTCGTTCGAGAATGGTACACTGAGTTCTTGCTCAAATCCAGAGCACTTTGACTGTCACAGTGTACTTTGTATTCCTTTTGCTCAATCCCAAGTTCTTGGAGAAACCGCTTCAGCCACAACATTTCTTTTCCAGCTTCCGCTGCGGCAATGTATTCTGCCTCTGTCGTGGATAGCGCAATACACTTCTGTAGTCTTGACTGCCATGATACAGCTCCCCCTGCTAAAGTGTAAACAAAACCTGATGTAGATTTCCTACTGTCAGGTTCTCCGGCCATATCTGAATCTGTATAGCCTTCCAAGATTGGATCAGCTCCCCCGTAACACAAGCATATCTTCGAAGTACCTTTAAGGTATCTGAGAATCCACTTGACTGCCTCCCAATGTTCTTTCCCTGGATTGGAAAGAAATCTGCTCACGACTCCGACAGCATGAGCAATATCTGGCCTTGTACACACCATGGCATACATCAAACTTCCTACAGCAGAAGAATAGGGTACCGACGCCATGTCCTCTATCTCTTTCTTGGATGAGGGACATGATCTCTTGCTCAGCTTGAAATGATTAGCCAGTGGTACACTAACTGGCTTAGCACTATCCATGTTGAACCTTTGGATCACACGTTCAACATATTTTTCTTGAGACAGCCATAATTTCTTTTGTTTTCTGTCTCGACGGATGTGCATCCCCAAGATTTGCTGAGCTGGTCCCAAGTCCTTCATATCGAAGGTTTTTGATAGTTCATTCTTCAGCTGCTTTATTCTTGTTGCATCTTTTCCGACGATCAACATGTCGTCCACATATAACATTAATGCAACAAAGTCTCCACCTGGAAGTTTCTGAAAGTAGACGCATTGGTCTGCAGCGGTTCTTTTGTACCCATGACTCACCATGAAGGAGTCAAACTTCTTGTACCATTGCCTTGGTGCTTGTTTGAGGCCATACAAGCTCTTTTTGAGCTTGCACACGAGGTGTTCTTTTTCTGGAACCTCGAACCCTTCTGGCTGCTCCATGTAGATTTCTTCATGCAAGTCTCCATGAAGAAATGCTGTCTTCACATCCATCTGTTCAAGCTCCAAATCAAGACTTGCTGTCAATCCGAGGATGACGCGGATTGAAGACATTTTTACTACCGGTGAAAAGATTTCATCAAAGTCAATTCCTTTCTTCTGAAGGAATCCTTTTACCACCAATCGGGCTTTATGTTTCATTACCTTCCCTGTTCCATCTTTCTTGAGCTTGAATACCCACTTGTTCTTCAGTGCCTTCTTTCCGTCTGGGAGTTCGACCAGTTCATAAGTTTTGTTCTTCTCTAGAGAATTCATCTCATCTTGCATTGCATGCAGCCATCGTTCTTTGTCTGGATGAGATAAAGCTTCATGAAAGCTTTCTGGCTCCCCCTCATCAGTAAGCAGTGTGTACTCTGATTCCGGATATCTCCTCGACGGAATCCGACCTCGCTCAGATCGTCGTAGCTGAGGTTCTTCATTTCCAGGAGGTATAGCAGCTTCTATAGGTGATTGTGGCTCCCCCGGCTCAGCAATCTCTTCATTTTCTTCCTCCTGATCTGCTTCTGGAACTTCGTCTGGTACCTCGTCATTTTTTGTAGCATTTGGTGTTGGGGTAGAATCTGCAACAATATCTGGGGCACTGCTAGTGGGATTTGTAGATATTGTTGTCTTTTCAGCGTCTTCATATGTTTGGTCTTCGTGAAATACGACATCTCTGCTCCGGATGACTTTCTTTTCTTTGGGATCCCATAATCTATATCCGAATTCTTCATCTCCATAACCGATGAAGATACATGGAACAGTTCTTGCATCGAGCTTCTGTCTGAGCTCCTTGGATACATGTACGAAGGCTAAACAACCAAACACTTTCAAATGATTATAGGAGGGCTTTTTGTTAGACCATACCTTTTCTGGAATCTCGAAGTTCAGTGGTGCCGATGGTGCTCTGTTGATTAAGTAACAGGCGGTGCGAACTGCCTCCCCCCAGAATGGCTTGGGTAACTTAGCCAATCTGAGCATGCTTCTGACTCGTTCCATGATGGTTCGATTCATCCTCTCGGCCACTCCATTGTGTTGTGGTGTGCGTGGGACTGTTCTTTCATGTCGAATGCCATATCTTCGACAATAGGCATTGAACTCTCTGGAGGTATACTCGCCTCCGTTATCTGATCGAAGGCATTTTAATTTCTTACCCGTTTCACGTTCTACCATGGCGTGAAACTCCTTGAACTTCTCCAGAACTTCATCCTTCGTTCTGAGGAAATACACCCACACTTTCCGAGATGCATCATCAATAAAGGTCAAGAAATACCTTTTACCGCCTAAGGACTCGACTTCGAGAGGTCCGCATACATCACTGTGTACTAGCTCCAATAGCTTTGATTTCTTCACTGATGAGGAGCTGAATGACACCCTCCGTTGTTTCCCGTACAAACAATAGTCGCAAGGATGAGACGCTGCATCCTTGGAAACAGTGATCAGCTTCTTTTTCTGAAGGGTTGATAAACCCTTTTCACCCATGTGACCGAGCCTTTTATGCCACAAATCTAGAGGTACCATGTGCTCTGCTACATGAAGGCTCTCTCCGTTTATCTTTACATGAGTCCTGTAAAGATTGTCACATAATTTACCTCGAGCAACCACCATGACCCCTTTCAACATCTTCCATGTACCGTTGGTGAAGCAGCTCTCATAACCTTGCTGATCAAAGGCTTTTACCGAGAGCAAGTTGAGTCGAAGATCTGGCACATGACGAACGTCCTTCAAAGTTATTTTGCATCCGACGTTCGTTTGGAATTGAATATCACCAATTCCCATGATTTTGGCGGTGCTGTTGTTTCCCATCTTCACTATCCCAAAGTCTCCTGCTTTGTACGTGGTGAAGATTTCTCTGCAAGGAGTGACGTGGCAGGAAGCTGCTGTGTCAATGACCCATTCTACTCCTTGATCTGCTGTGTGGAAGCACGTCTCTTCTGCACAGATGGTTACATCTTCTACCACTGTAACTCGTGGTTCTTCGTTGTTTGTGCCTGTGAACTCTCCTGGTTCTGCTTCCGAAGACTGCGACAATTTCTCTTCAAATGTCCCTCTTTGCCACAGTTGTAGCACTTGTATGTGGGTCTCCGCCCATCTGATGACCTGCCCCTTGATCTGCCTCTGCTTTTGCTTCTACCTCTTCTCCAGTCTTCACCTCGAGACTGTCTTCCTCGATTCTCTGTGATGTAGGCTTCATCTTGACTGGCGCCTGCATCTTTTCTTCTTGCCTCCTCGTTCATTAAGGCATCCTTAACCATTGATAGGGTAAGTCTGCCTCCGGGTGCTGAATTACTGATGGAGACCACTAGTGTCTCCCATGAATCTGGAAGGGAACTGAGAAGTAGAAGTGCTTGTTCCTCGTCTCCAAGCTGTAACTCGACTGCTGTCAACTGATTCACCAAGTTCTGGAACTCACTTGTATGTTCTGCTACAGGAGTTCCGCTCCGCAACTTCAAGTTCACAAGCCGTCTCATCAGGATGGCTTTGTTTCGTGCTGACTTGGCTTGATACATGCTCTCTAATTTTTTCCATAGAGTATATGCATCTGTTTCTTTGGCTACATGGTGGAAGACATTATGATCGATCCATTATCTGATCTGACCGATGCATTTTCTGTTAATTTTCTTCCACTCTGCCTCTTTTTCTGTCTCAGGTCTCTGCCCTTCAAATTCTATAGGGTCATATAGATCCTTACAACTAAGAGATCCTCCATCCTGGGTCTCCATAGTGTGTAATTTGTAGCAGTCAATTTTATCATGGCTCCGGATGATTCTTCCATTTTGGAATAATTAATTCACTAAAATGGAAATTGAATTTCAAAAATCCGAGCCCACCGTTACGTCCGGAACGGTCAAATTAGGTGGAATAGCATCTTCCGGGGCTCAAAAATTCTTTTTATACAATAAATACTAAGCTTGGAAACTTTAAGGACTAAACTGAAATTTCTTAAGGGCTAAACTGAAATTTCAGAAACTAAAGGGGGCACAATGTCATTCACCAGAACTACAGGGGTCAAACTGATATTTCCTAGGGACTGAAATGTAAATTTCATAAACTCAGGGGGTCAAAAAAATTACCCGGAAATACAGGGGCCAAAATGTAATTTTCTAACGTTTTGCTGACGTGTCAGATGGGGTCCACAGTGCTGACGTGGCGTGCTGACGTGTCAGATGGGGTCCACAGTGCTGACGTGGCTTGATGACGTGGCGTGATGACGTGTCCGGCTGACGTGGCTTGCTGACGTGGCGATCTGCTGACGTGGCGAAAAGGTCGTTGACGTGGCTGATGACGCGGCGCTGACGTGGTTGTCTTCTTCCTTGGAATGGCGCGTGCAGCGCGTGGGGCGAGTGACGCCCACTCGCAGACCAGGTCGGAGGCGCGTGCGGCGCGTGCGGCGTCTCTAGATGTCGGATCGGTCGCCGGAAAATTGCAGAATGATCAGGACGTCGTCACGAACACACTGGACACTTCAAATTCGAAATTCGATGACTTTCCGAAAAATCGAAATTTTCCAGAAACAGGGGACAAATTTTCTCTGAATTTTTCCTTTCTGTTCTGACGTTCCAGGAGCTCAACGAGGCTCTGATACCACTTGTTGGGATGTAATGATCAACTCAGAACAGAATTTGGGAGAAAAATTCACTTGTATTAACAGAGAAAATTAATGTACAAGAATTATACAAAAACTCCCCTAAAATTTTTGGAGCTCTCCTGGCTCTCTCTCTCAATCCTAAACTCTCTGGTTTAGACTCTGGACTCTCTCTGGAATCTCTCTGATGTTTAAACAAGGCAGAATTCGTCCCATATTTATAGGGAAAATTCTGCATACAAATTCAAATCAAATTTGGCTACTTCCTTTGATTTTCAAAATTGGAGGTGCCTAACAAATTTGACTCTCAATGCATTCACATGGGAGGGATTCTGGAAGCCATGCATGTCATGCATGAGCTCAGCAGAATTCTAGAACTCATGCATGTCATGCATGAGCTCATCAGTAAAAAAAAAAAAAAAAAAGTTAACAGTGAATGAACTAATTCGTTTATTCCATCGTTACAATGATTATCGATGGTGAAAGATCGATAATTGATGATGAGGAATATTTTTGATGATGAAGCTAGTTCTACTTTATTCCTTTTGATTAAACTTGTATACATATTGCCAGCCAAGAGATCGGTCTTTGGGAGAAGTACATAAACACCCCAAGAATATTTGGCCTGTTCCCCAATCCCTAAAATCGGATAGTAATTATAAAAGACCCCCAACTCAGAGAGATCTGTTGTATCTTTTATGCAAAGATTAATATAATAATACATATGAGCCAGCAATTCTTCCAAAAACGATGTAGTTTTCCATTAAAGAAACATGATAATAAGGCACTTCTCTTCCCCCACAGCCTTGCAACTCCACCATCACACTAACACCACCCATAACAGTGTCCAAGCCACCCCTAAAATGCCAATTCTGAATTCACTTTGCCGTTGCATCAATATTCTTCTGAAACCAATCAAACCGGCCCACTTATCTCTAAAACACAAAATTCTGATATATAACTTCTATCTATTCTATTACCTAATGGAAACCTTAAGTTTCTCCAAAATAGTTAGTCTAGTCTATCCCAATCAGGCGTCACTTCTAAAATGTGAAGATCTTGACTTGAAATATAAGGTTCTAATACACAAAGGTTCACACACTACAAGAAACCTTGCTTTTTTTTTTTTTTTTGATTATTAAGAAATCTACGAGCATCGTATCATTTTCAGAAGTTAAACACATACCTAGCACGATTTTCAGAACCAGGCTAAATAAATGACATGCTTTTAACATAAGGTCACAAATTTTTGATGCCATTTATAACAAATGGTACGTATTAACAATTAAAATAATATTAAAGGAACTAATTTTTAAAATTAATACTGTATGCGCGATTATATATGATGATGATCACTTTTGAAGGAATTAATTAAGGGAGTAATTAAGATTATCCAAGGATATAAAGGAAGCCAAAGGGTCATTTTCAAGCTATTGTTTAATCATGCAAAAAACTTAAAAGTTATTCCTACATCGTCTGAAAGAGAAATCGAGTGTTAATGACAGTCATGATCAGTGCGAAATTTGTTAGGAGCTTAGCATTCTTTGTGACACATGTACAACTAATAACCAAAAATGGAATATAAATGGGCCTAGCTAGCCAGCCCCAAGCTCACATTACAAGCAAGGCATTACTCTGCCATGGTAAGATTTACTAGTTTAGAAAGAAAAAAAACACACCTGGTTAATAAATAAATAAATATAAAAATTTTATTAACCAAATAATGTTTTCAAATATCATGATTGTGCCATAGTAACAATCTGTTGTAGAAAAAAAATTAATGAATCAAAATCAAGTTTAACACCCGATTGATTAATCGAAACCAATCTAATCGGATTTAAATTATTATTTTCTTTTTGGATTGATGCTATTTATATGAATAGTTTGGCTTGAGTTCTATTTTTGATAAACCAAATTCAAATTTTCAGGTTTAATTTGCGTTAGGCCAAGCCCAGCTTAAATAGATTCCATAACCCTAGTTTATATCAATGTAAACCTCAGTGTTTTCTTCAACTTTAATTTATACGTTGTTCCCCTGAATTTAGTGTAAGTGCTAGTCTAATATTGTGATAACAATAACAAAAAGTATCTATATTTTATCAAAAACTTAAAGACGAAAGCAGAAATTAATGAAAAAGAAAGCTAGCTATATTGCATATATGAAGCAATAAAATATAAATTTTATGTGTATCAGCATTACCATAATATGTATATAATACAAGGAGCATGCTTGACCCCACTAAGCCTGCAAAAGCTCTCTACTCAACAAGGGCGCACTCACTCCTTAAAAAGGAGTGCATTCATAAATTATTGCTACATCTCTTTGGTCACCAAATCCCCTCTGCCCAGCTCATCTAAGCCCCCCAAAAAAATTAAGAACCAAAAACAAAAAAAAAAAAATTATACTTTTCACATGAAAAGACTAACAAAATCAACCTAATTTAAGACACCAATAAAACCCCAAAAAGGAAAAATTAATTCAAGTTCTTAACTTAATTAAACACAAAAGATATGTATCCTTTGTTTCAAATTAATTAGCTAGGGCAACCTTTTTTCTTTCTCAGGATTATTCTTGAGTGAAGATGATGAAGATTGAAACTGAGGTGAGTGGCGAGGGAATTCAGATAACATTTGAACAACTTCTCTCATTGTTGGTCTCTCAATGCTATTTTCTTGAATGCAAAGCATAGCAATGAAGAGAAGATGCATTGCTTCTTCTTTTGGCACCATTGTTAGCCTTGGATCAAGAATGCATAAAACTTCTTCCTTCCGACCATTTGTTGCTCTTTTGCACCATTGAACAATGTCCACTCCTTCACCAAACTCACCCACGGGACGATGACCAGTGAGGAGTTCCAAAAGTACAACACCAAAACTATAGACATCACTTTTCTCATCCACCCGCAATGTGTATGCATACTCTACAGTGGAAAAATTCAGTTATGCTATTAGTAACATTAATAATAATGTATAATGCGACAATTACGATTTTACGATATATACGCTTACATGGTTGACATAAATCTAAAATTGAAGTTAAATCACACTATATATACACAAGACTAAGATTGTAGTAACATTAGATACCGGTATTTATATGAAATTCTAATGTGGGAAGTACACAATGTTTACTAATCAAATTTCTCTGTTATGGAACCCTAGCTAGTTGAAGACGGACAGAGAGGGTCAAAAAAGGAGACCCTTTACACGTAGGAGCCAAAACAAGTTGTTCTGTTTGGTCTTTCTTTTACAAACTTGTGAGCTGTGTGTGACTAGTCAAGATTAGAAAACACAAACATGATTTGGCTTTGGACTGCCCTTTTAATCTTTCAATAGATGTGTGTGCAGCATGTCGGTTACCTTTCACGAAACTCAACGTCCTGTCAAGCTAGACACCGGTGGTCAGACTCTACGACTGTCACTCTTTATGTATCACATGTGTCAGATTGACTTCTCAGATCCTCTGATTGATTGTATTTGTGGACCCCAGAATGCACAGGCAGCGATTGATCTAGTAACATCCCTTGCGGTGTTCTTACCCGCGAACTTCTAATTTCGGGTTTGTTTCTCTTCTACTGTGGCAAAAATCACGGGTGGTTTCGTGTTGGAGGTGTCACTTTAGCAACAGTGGCCAAAGGGCTGGGATCATGTGCTATTTGTACTAGGCTTGCTTTTGTGGGTTATGAGCACCAAGGACTGTAGGATTAGGGAAAGTGAATACTAGGAATCAAAATTAATGATTTAACACTTAAATGATATCCCTCTATCACCTTCTTTTCTAAAAAAATAATCATGAAAGGAAAAGGTTTTCTTAGTTCTCTTGATCTTTATCTTCGAAAACTTACAATTTATATATAAAAAAAATACATACATTAAAAATTTATAATATGATTTTATTCTTGATAATCTTTAGATTACTCCATATTCAGGTCTATTCGTCATCAGTTGAAATAGGAAAAAAAATATTTAATGAAAATGTATATTACCTTTTTTTAAAAGAAAAAATTATAAACAAGTTTTTATTTGAAAAAATGTTGTTGTCATTTTAATTGAAAACAATAAAATGAAGAGGAAAAACACTTTTGATGTCTAAAATGATTTAATTAATACTATTAAAAAACTTGCTAAAGACATTGTTAGTGTGGTCAAAGTGCTTCCATGTGAAACTCAATTAAACAAAGTGCTTCTTACAGAAATAAATCCAAACCCATCTTAAGTTTATTCAAAAGTAATTAAAAAAGGTCATCATTATGCAAATTCTAATTATGTTAGTTATAATGAAGATCAAAAAAGGTAGCAGAAATAAAGAGAATATCACTTAAGACTCAAATTTTGGTTACGGTCAATAACACCCCTGTAGTTTTAAAAGATAGAAGTACCGAGGCAATTGTAGTGTGAAAGTATTCGATTGTTGGTCTTTGTTAGTGGACGGCTGTGATCTCTTCATATGATAGTTTTTATTGTCAATTCCACGTTGCAAACCCTCTTAGCCCGACCTTCCAAGGACAATCTAACGGCAGATAATAACGATATGGCCCACAATTTTGACAGTTTGATCCACACAATTATTAACTAACTTAACTAACAGTGTAACTACCAGTCAACTGTACAGTAAAATTTTACTCCTAAATAGAAATTAAACATAATAAATAAATAAAAAAATTATAAGATATTCCTATAAATTTTATTAAAATTTTCTAACCAATTATAATTAAATATCAGAAAAAATATAATAAATTTTGAGATAGATTTATGATAAATATACACTAACAAAAAAAAATATAAATCAAATAATTTAGAGGGTATTAAGGTAGTATACCTGGTGCGATGTAGCCATAAGATCCTGCAATTGCTGACATGCACTCCGATGCACCGCCGTCGATCAAGAATTTCGCGAGTCCGAAATCGGCAACGTGTGCTTCAAAGGCTGAATTGAGGAGAATATTGTTGGATTTCACATCTCTATGAACAATTAATGGTGAACAATCATGGTGGAGGTAGCAGAGACCTTTAGCTGCTTCAATTGCGATTTTGTACCTCAGATTCCAGCTTAAAAATGAACCCTTTTTGCCGTGCAATGCCTCTCCAAGGCTCCCATTTCTCATGTACTCATAAACAAGGAGGTTTGCGTCCTTGTTAGAGCAAAATGCTAGCAATCTAACAATGTTTCTGTGCCTAATGTTGCCTAGTGTTTGGATTTCAGCTCTGAAGCCATGATCATGGTTGTGATTGCCGAAACCAAGTAGCTTTTTCACAGCAATTTCGACCCCATTTGGCATTTTCCCATGGTAAACAATCCCTGCTCCTCCTCTTCCTATCACATTACCATCTTTGACACATTCCAGGATGTCACTGACTGTGAATTCCAGCTTCTGGAAAGCAGTCATCTTCCAGGAATCCGAATTGTTTTTCTTGAATGACTTGGCCTTGATTATGGCAGCCGTGGCAAATATTAGAGAGCAAATCAATAGGCCTAGCGCAAATATTAGCTTGAAATCCCCGGAGGCTTTTCCAGGGGGCCGAGTGATGGTCGTGAAGTTGCAGGGATTGTTGAGAAGAGTGCCACAGAGTTGAGGATTACCAGCAAAAGATGAGGCATTAAAGACTGTGAATTGGCCTGATTCTGGAAGCTTACCAGAAAATTCATTGAAAGAGAAGTCAGCAATTGTTAGACTCTTCATGGAGCCGATTGACTTGGGTATGTTTTGGTTCAAGTGGTTTCTTGACAAATTCAAGTAATTGAGGATGCGAACATCGGATATCTCAGGTGGGATTGGGCCAGAGAGGCTGTTCTGGCTCATGTCAAGGTAAGTGAGATGGTAACAGTTTCCGATTTCGGGTGGAATTGGACCGGAAAGTGAATTTCTACTAAGATCAAGCTTTAGTACTTGCCTGAGGTTGCCTATAGTAGGAGGAATTGGACCTGAGAATTGGTTTCCACTAAGTAGAAGAATTTGGAGGGAAGAGAAATTTGAAAGCGACAATGGCAGAGGACCAGATAGGAGATTGTTTGACAAATTAAGCTGGCCTAATTTAACTGGTTGTGAAGAGGTGTTACCATTTTCAGGCAATGATCCTGTCAAGTAATTGTCTTGCAACTCTGCTAAATTCAACTCAGGCAAGTAAATGAAGCCATTTGGTATACTTCCATTCAAGTAATTCTGCCCCAGCCTCAACCTGGTGAGACTATAACAAGTTCCCAAGCCTTCAGGGATTGGCCCGAAAAGGAAATTGTTCAAGAGAATTAGAATTCTTAGCTGATTAGACGTACACAAGTCTTCAGGAATTGTACCAGTGAGCTTGTTGGATGACAAATCAAGGATTTGAAGCTTCCCATTTTGGCCAAGATTCCTCGGAATCACACCGGTGAAGTTGTTCTTCCACAGCCCAAGAGTCTCCAAGTTAGGCAAGTCTGCTACATAGTCAGGAATTGAACCATGCAACTTGTTCATGAAGAGATTGAAAAGCTTGAGCTGCTTGAGATTTATGAACGAGAATGGGATTTCTCCGGTGAGTGCATTGTTGGAGAGGTCAAGATTCACCAAGTTTGTCAAGTTGCCAAGCTGCTTGGGAATTGAACCTGAAAGCTGATTGATGTGCAAGTAGAGAGTGTCAAGCAACTTCAAGTTCCCAAGCTCATGTGGAATTGGACCATCCAAATCACAGCTTGAGAGATCCATGTGCACCAAATTCACCAATTTGCCAAACTCCTTTGGGATCCCACCCTCAAAAACATTGTAGTAGCCCAAGTAAATCTCTCTCAAGTTAGTGAGATTGCCCAACTCACCAGGGATTTTCCCTTGGAGATCATTCCCTGCAAGTGAAAGGTACGCCAACCCCACTAACTCACCATAGCTTTCTGGGATTTTGCCATAGAAATAGTTGCCACCAAGATCCAAGTACTTGAGTTTCTCCAAGCTCAGAACCCCAAGTGGAAGCAAAGCAGTGAAGTTGTTATTATAAGCATCAAACACTTCCAGGTTCGGAAGACTTGAGTAGTTCCAATCCAAGCCAGCATTGAACTGGTTGTTCGAGATGTTGAGTGACTGAAGACTGCTCAAGTTGGCAATTTCAATGCCACCTGTGAAGTTGTTCCCTGCAAGAGAGAGGTTGGTGAGCATGTCAAGTCTTGAAATTTGAGGTGAAACCGAGCCACATAGATTCAAATCCGTTAAGTCCAACGAGACAACTCGATCCTGGGAGCAATAAACACCAGCCCATGAACAAACCGAGTCTGGATTTGAAGAATTCCAGGAGCTTAAAGCTGGGTCAGGGAACTGAAATCCTTGTTTAAGTGTAACCAGGACATGAAAATCATTGACCAAAGAAGACGCAGAAGCAGAGACAGAGGGAGAACTAGCACTTAAGAGAGAGAAGACTAGTGTCACAAAAACGATAAAAAAGACCATGTTTTGATGGGAAAATTTGTTTCAAGAGAATTGAGTTTGGAAGGACTTGAGGCAAAGACAAAGGGATTTAAGCACTTGGGAGAGCAAAAATTTTCTGGCAAAAGGAGGAAAAGTGAAGGGAATCTGAGAAACTTCAGGTGTGTATGGGCTTAAGGAATCAAACATCTTCACAGGAAGAGTCTTCAAATACAAGGAAGAAGCTCAGCCTCTCCTTTATACTTCTCTGCTTTGCTTTTCTGCTCTTTTTCTCTCAAAGAAGAAGAGAATCAGATTGAAATTCTGCTAAATACGGTAACGGGTTGGTTTTGTGTTTCTTTATCTCTCTAGACTCTGTCTATCAAACCACCTCAACCTTCTTTAAGCATAGAAAGCTAACAGAAATAAAGCAAGCAAGAGAGAAGGGCTTATACTTGGTGATTTACAAAGTAATGCAAAAATATAAAGGAGTTTTTAATTAACTTACATATATTATCGGTTTTTGATAATTATCGAATAATCTTTTCGAAAAACATATAAAAACGATCTAATGGTTATTATATATCACTAAGGTTATCGTTTATTTTAGTATGTAATGAAAATTATTAGAAGCCGTTGGATATCATCACAGAAATTTAAAGATTAAAGGGAAGAAAAGTAAAGTTGATGCTTACTTTATTTCTTTCTTTCTTTATTCATATGACAAAAATGCCCCTTTAGCTTTAAACAAAGGAGGGGGCGGGTCTTTATTGCTTTGAATGAGAGAAGATGAAATTGCACTTTCAATGATATTAAATGGCTATATAGTCCTGTTGCTTTTGGTGAATGACAACCATGTATATTCTGAATTCTGATCATTTTCCAGTTACAGGATACTTTATTTATATGTACATATAAAGTTAGGAAAGCTTTGAATGCTGGTATTAAAGTAATGTCATTGTGTTTCACCCTCTCAAATTTAAGGCTAGAGAATGAGGAAAGAAACAAAAAAATAAAATATCATTTTCCCAAAATATTTTTTGTCATAAAATAAGAAAACTGCTTTTAATAATTGTTTCCAGAAAAACGTTTTGAGAAAGTAGAAAAACTATTTCCTAACTTTATATATAAAGAAAGCAAGAGAACAGTTTTGAGTTGTTCTTACGATCAAATATATGCAAATTTGTCTGGCGCCTTCTTTTCTGCAATCTGGCAAAAATTAACCATATCAAAATTGGAAGACAAAGTTTTCAGGTTCTTCTGCCAAACTTTTGCATATCTAACAAGCTGTAAAATATTTTATCATCATTTGAATCTTATATAAAAAACTTGAATCTGGGTGTTGTTAATAAATTCTCTTCTGTATTTTCCTAGAGTGAGACATGCATGTATTATATATCTAGTGCAAGATCATGAGTATCAAAATCTCAATAAGCAATACGGTTATGCAGTTCAATTATTATACGAATCACAAATGACAAATCAAGTTAAAACAGATGACGTTCCATTAACTATATAGTATGAGTAGCTAACAATATTTAATTTTCCATAAGATAATAAAGCATGGTTTGGTGGGATAAAAAGCATATTATAGGATCTCGATGAGGTCCCATTAAAAAGTATTTTACGATATCTAATCATCGAGATAATTAAGTCTCAATCACTGTCATGATATTGTCAGAATCATATATCTAGTAAACCATAGGTTAGACCAAAAATATAGATTTAATATATATATACACACACATATAATATTAAATAAATATATATAGAGAATTGCATATTATAAATTGCGTATTTTGATGCAGAATGTTCTGCAGAAAAGGGTAGTTTCCTATTACCAAGGGTGTGAAAATTTTTAACTTGAGTTGGGAAGATGCGCCTGCAGGGAAGAGCAGAAGGTAATGTAAGAGAAGTAAAAGATGATGATTATTAATATATCATTACAATGTTTGTAGAATGCATGAATGATCAATATATAATTGTGTAGTATGGATAGGTTGCATGGAAGAAGGAACCAGTGGAAGCACTTTTGCGATCTACTTTATTCCTTCTCCTTCCTTGGCCTACAGCATTGGGACCAACTCTATGTGAAATGTGCGTTTGAGAGCTTTATTAGAAGATGGAATAGTCTTAAAGAGAGGGCTGAAAAGTAAAAGCAAGAGAGAGATTTATTAATATAGTTTTATATGTTCAATTAAATTCATGTTTATATATTTCCTGCTTTTGATCTTCCAAAAAAAAAAAAAAAAGCAAAGAAAAATCCATGATCCCTCTTATTCACATGGAAAAGAGTGCTCTTGTATGAACTTGAAACTCAATCACAATCTCTAAAGAAAAATCCATGGCCCCTCATACATGGGAAAGAGTGCTCTTGTATCAATATAACCTCTCTCTTTCTCTCTCTCGTGTTGGTTTTGTCATAGAATAGTTATTGCCTCCACTTGTGCTTTTACTATACATTGTATGCAAAACAAAACTATCTTCTTATTTTGAAATTGATGCATTTGCGTATAAAAATGTTTTTATGTATAGATGATACTAGTAATGCAATTAAGATTTTCCGCGTGCAAGAGGGAGAGTTGGGGCAAGGGTGATGCTCATGCCTTGCTCGCTTTTTTGAGGTGTCTCTATCTCCTAATTGAAGGGCAGGTGTGGCCCCTGTGAAGGGTCACTGTCCTTTGCCCTGTGGCTTTCATGGGCTGGAAACCCTTATTGTGGTCACTCAATGTTTAGCATAATAATAACGTACTTCGGGGGAGAGAGTCTTATGTTGTAGCTAGGTAAAGTCCAAGAGGGAACGTCTCAACTTTACTTTTGTCGAAATCTTTCATGCCCAAATATTAAAAGCCATAATATCACTGTCTTCAGAATCATTTGCTTTTCGTTTCTTTATTCCAAATAATAGGACAATTAAGTAAATTCAAATAATAAGAAATTGAATAACAATACTACACATTTGGAGCAATGTTCTAATATTCTCTCACAAATGATGATTTATTGGCATATTAATAATTTATTTAGCAATAAGTTTTATCATTAAATGATGAAAATATCCCGATTAAACATAAACAATTGACTTGACGTATATAATTGAAAAGTACTTGAATTCGTTTAATATTCCTCATTTTGTGATTCTATCATAACTTTTATAATAGGAAAACGATACCAAAAAGAAGACACACACGCACAATTATTCATTTCTACATCACAATAAAGTAGGATGAAAAAGTTTCTCTGGAATAGATAAATATCTATCCAATAATTTTGATAAAAGAATTAAATTGAAAAATTAATAACTGTGTGGAAGATAACATGGAAGCAAAGAACAATGGTGGACTTTCTAGTTTCTATCATTCTAGAAATAATTTTCTCTCCAAAAGCAGAGAACCAGGTTCTCTCTCTTTCTTAAACAGTTAATTAAAAGCTGCATATGCTTTGGAAGTCATCACCTGTGTTATTCCTCTTCTTGATCACTTGTGTTATTCAACTGCGCTGAAAGAATATAAGCATCTGCAAAGCTCATCAAAATTTTTCAACACTTTCCAACTTAACTTCCTTTTTGTCATTTTTATTCTCAGCAATATTGTTTAACAAGTTGATCTTGCTTTATTGCCTTGTTCGTCTTGACACAATCTACATAATGCCATTTTAACATACTCCACCGATTTATATGTATTATTAGGTGAAACACGAGACCATTGATTATTATTGTGCGCAGATCTTTTTCCTCATTATACATGAGAATATCTGCAAATCCCACATGATGAACCAAGTTCTTAACTTGAAAATTTTTAAAGAACAAATTTATGTTAAAAGGGTTGTCTTTTCGTATTCTCGAAGATGATGTATTTAATATTTTTTTATAAGAGTCTTTGAGAGGATTTATAAAATTCTAGGGAGTTTATATAATCTTTAAAATTTATATAATTTTTCAGAACTTAATATATGTTCTAAGGATATACAATAAGACCACGTAAAATTAAAAAAAAAATTGAAAAAATTAACACAATTAGGGGTCCTTGATAAAATTTGGACACATCCTGAAAAATTTTCATGCCATAGACACTTTCTTCGAAAAAAAGACTTAAATATTTTTAGTAATTCAATTTATTCCGAAATGCCTCATTTCTCTCTTCCCTGCACTTACCTCTTCATATTTTTATACCCGTCTATTGCAGTAACAATAAAACAAAGAAAAAATTTTCATCTTCTTCTCTCTTCTTCACTTTTTCTCTCTCTGCAATTCCAATATCTCTCTCATCTTCTTCTCATCTTCTTCTCATATTTTCCTGCACTTTCTTCTTTTAT